>JAXDDW010000197.1:0-182500 GCA_034670385.1 Hoplostethus mediterraneus
AGTCTTCTACAAATAATTTACAATTCAAACAGTGCAGTTTTACATTTGTTAACTTAATGTTTTCCTTTTGAACCATTTATCTATGAATCAATGTAAGGCAATACATTACAAAAAATAAACATTACAAGAAAAAAAAACAATATTACAGAAACAATGTACCCAATGAACACACAAAAAAAAAAAAATCAATTAAGTTTTAGGTCTCCTATATGCCATTACAATGGAATTTCCTTATGGCTTGGAGCAATAAAAATAATTATAATAAAAATAATGCATAGATTTAAATGATGATCTTGCATGCTCCTGACTCAATACTCAAAACATCTAATACTCATTCCTCAATACTCTGTCCCAAACCTGATAACTGACTTGCAGAGTAATAAGAATAGAGGCAAAAAGGCCACCAGAGTCCATCAGATGAAGGCATAAAAGTCATTTTTTAGCTGAAAACAGAAGTATGCTTGCATTTAGCTAGAGTATCTGTCAGGCAGGGAAAGAAAATAACCTGAGACGCAACCACTCACTGCAGATTAAGCCAATCCCTGTAAGACAGTACCTTAAATTGACCACGTACATACATGTGAGAGTCCCAGCAAAACCCCCTACTACCTTGCCATTGTGACTGTCAAAGTCAATATGTACCCCATGACATGAGTCCCTCTCTCTCCGTTGTCCAGGTCCATAGTTTGGTTGCAGACGAGTGTGCCATCTTCTGGTAGATATGGAGAGCTGCAAGTATGTGTTGTCTGGTGAGGGGGGGGGGTCGCTCTTGAGTCTGGAGGAAGGTGGTGGTGGTGGTGGTGGTGGTGGTGGGGGGGTAACAGGCCTCTCAATGTCCCTGATGCCACGCGTCACGATTTTCCAGCGCTGGTTATTTTTTTGATTGACTTTTGTATGTAATAAGGGATACTCCATTTTGTTTTGAGGAGGGGGAAAGGAGGGAGGAGGAAAAACACAGTCCAAAAAGAATCCAACGGTTCAGATGGTTAGCTGGAAGAAAGAAAAGAGACAGGTGTCCAGTAAAAGAACGCAAGACATCTCTAACTTGGTTAGTACCCGATCTAAGTTAGCATACAACAGAAAAGTTGGTATATAGACATCGCAGCACCACTGACACCTTTGCATCATGTTCAATAGAGGTAATGCAAAAACCCTTAATGTGGGGCAAATGCTAAGACAGGGTTGTACTGAGGCTAAGAGTTAGTTATTATGCCCAACAACACATTAGTGCCACTTAGAAAAATAAGAATCCCAAGTGTCATTTGGAAAGAACAACCCAGGAGTCAACCAACCAACCAACCAAGAACAGTGTCTGCTGTTAGAAACACCCATTAACACAATTAATAAATAGTCAAGCTTAAAACTGTAGGACAAAGTCTAAAACATCAAGACTTTTTGGAGAAGTTGCTGTCAACAAGTGCTGGATGTTGTGTCTGCTGCTTGGAGGCTGGACTGCGCTCTGCTATAACACAGGAGACAAACAGCAGGTCATGTGACTGACTTGACCACATCTCAGTCCAAGACGTTTGACTGCAGCACACCCTCACTAACTCCCTAAAACAACATTACAGTGCCTTAGTGTATGCCATGCAATTGTCTGTAGTTCCTTGAAAACTATTGTGACCGGAAAAGTTTGATTTATACACTACCAGAGAAAAAAGAAAAACTAGAAAAAAAAATTGTCTCAAAAGCCCAGACATAAAACACAGACTGTCAAATTACCTTGGCTTTCCTGTGATGCTTTTGGGATTCTTGCGGAAGGACTGGTTTGCTCCAGAGCGAGTGGACATGGTACGAGGTGAGGCCCTAGAAAACGTGGATGGTGGGGTCTTAGGTATCTTCTTGCCAAGGTGGCCAATCCATTTCTTCTGCTCGTCTTGGGTCAGGGCCAGCAGGAGCATGTCCCGGGCAGAGGTCACGTCGTAGTTTACTGTGGGGGTGTGGCAGATCAAAGAGACACCTCTGAGAAACATGACATCACACCAATCTGTGTTTCAAGGGTGTGTCCTTCAAGATACGCCTTCAATAAGCGGATCTTTTAGCTTTAAAAGGTTTCTTTGCGTTGGTAATGTTAAGTCATCATAATCATTAGTTATCATAAACCTATTCCATGTATAAGACTATAAGACATTCACTCTTCATTGCAAACTGCAGTGACAGCTCGTCTTTCTTAAAAAAATAAAAAATAAAACTGTTCATCTTTACACCAGAGACCACCAAAGCAAAGACTGCTAGCACAGTACCTTTGCAAGGGGCAATAACGTCCTCCTTTTTGTCGAGGTGGTCCTTGTGGCACTTGACGTGGCAGCGGCGACACTCCAGGGCGGGAGGAGGCTTGAAGACGTGCCACAGAGGTTTGGCGCAGGCCTCGCAGTTGGAAGGGAAGTGATATAGCGTGGGGATGAACTCGTGGCCTTTGTGTGGGAGGCAG
Organism: Hoplostethus mediterraneus; assembly: GCA_034670385.1. Classification (NCBI taxonomy): domain Eukaryota; kingdom Metazoa; phylum Chordata; class Actinopteri; order Trachichthyiformes; family Trachichthyidae; genus Hoplostethus; species Hoplostethus mediterraneus. The sequence continues at coordinate 2,432 of JAXDDW010000197.1, forward strand.
TTGGTCTTGTCCCCCTGAGGGACTGTCTCCATGTCCGCCTCCTTCCTGCACTCTCCCTCGTTGGCATACAGAATCTGTGTATGTTCAGAAAGAGGACGCTGTCAGAGGCTCCGTCTTAAAATAAGCGTTTCTGAGGCTGAGCAGAGCTTCACAGAATCCTACTTGACATTTGCACGTCAACAGTCACCTTTGAAGAGGAGACTAGCTGGCTAGCTGCGAAGATGAAAATCTAGAGAAAATTCCACAACAGGAAGGAGCCTCCTACCTGGAATATCCTTGGAATCTCCTCTGTCTCAGCTCGGTAAACATCTCCTTGTGTGACTGGTCTCACGTGGAACAGTTTGCTGCGAAAGATGACAACCCGTTAGCAATTAGGTATCAGTGACACGATCAACGCTAACAAACTGCAACACAACCTCAAACTTAGCGGCATTTGGTTAGAGTTACTAAAGGAAAAGCATTTCTAAGATCAAGAGTGCAGGTGAGAGTAACAAAAGAATACTTACTCGATATCTAGTACCATTGAGGGGTTGGACTGTTCTTTATTCAGTTCATCATTGTAGAACAGAATCTTCTTGCTGCTAACCACCACATACTGCACACATTTAAAAGACGGTGAGAGGAGGATTGATATTGCCATACGGTACAATACAGTTGAACAGAAGAAACACCAAAGGAACATGACGTACCTGCTTCTTCCATCCGTATCGCTTGATATTAGCACGATTAGGAATGGACAGCCAACCCTCCAATCTGGATTCTGCAAAACGGCCCAGATGTGATACAAGTTACAAATGCATGTTGTGTTAAAGGCACTCTGGAAAAAAAGGCCATGCAGTGATTAAATTCAAACTCAACTGGGAAAGAACAAAAAGTCCAGTGACAAAGGTCACAACTGTCAACACAACAGGTGAACTCCTCAGGGAGTTCTGCCAGGGCTTCACTTTAAGACTGCTGCACTGCAGTAGGTGACAATAATTGATTTTGTTTATTTGAACTATCCCATGCTGTTACTTCACACTTCCCATGCATGAGCAAATATTACACAAAACATGGGCAAGTAATCTTTTCAGCATGTTAAAAAAGCTTGTAGGATTTAATTGTTTTTAATGGTGAAAAAAGAATGTACTCTAATAGTTATGCTGTGGAAATGAGCATGTAGTATCTCTCAATTTGTTTTAAGCTTGATCACTCACTCCTTCACAGAAATGAAGATGTGTACTTCAGGCCCTTTATTTATTATGTTAAAGTGACACCAATTCAACTGGTAGAGCATGCCCTTGACACAACACAAGCTAAAGGGGAATAGTGACCTAAGAGGGGTTTGAGTGCTCATGTGGAGGAAGGTCCTCATTTCCAAAATAACAGTACTTCTGGGTGAACATGCCAACAAAACAATAACAGTGTTTTCATGTTTGAAACACAAGAGCCGGAAATGATAAAAGGGGTGTGTTCAGTTTCCAGAGACGTTTTGAAAGGTGCTGAGAGATGTGGTGAGAATCACACGGGGTGTAGTCTAGAATGACAGTGAACTCTGATCTACTGTGGTTACTGAACCTGTATGGCTGACCTCCTGACACTGAACAAATTCACTGCCAAAATCATTACATCCAATCAATGGTAGCCCTCGTGAGTCTTGTTGGTCAGGATGCTGCAATTTTGAAATCTTTTTTTTTTTTTGCTCGCCACTCAATCAAGCTTCTTTCAAAAGTGTTGATGAATTTCCACAACAGCGAAAGCTTTCTCACCTCTGGCAAAATGAGAGTAAAGGAAAGAATATCAGGGGGCAAAAAGACACATACACACAGCAGCAGCAGCACAGGCCAGGCATAAAGGGGCTCCTACACTCAAAGTTACTCACAGAGGGAAAGGAATAGAAGTTACAAAGAAAGAGGAGCAAGTGGAACCGACTGGACATGAGGGAAATAAAGAGATGAGAGAGGGATTTAACCACAGACATCAGCATTCAATGGACTGATAACATACTACGACGAGATTATTTGCAAATACCTCTTAGCGTTTTAGCTCAATTGGAGTACAGGATAGGTGAAATGTACCGCAGTCAAACAATTCAAATGGTATCCTGGGAGTTGTTCATGAAGTATGCTAAATTCACTTTCAGATCAATTTCTGTGATAGTCTCAACTTTCTACCCCTCAACGTGTTGTTCTGCATTTCAAACCCCAGCCACTTGATACTCCAAGCAGGTTGAAAGATAACACTGAGAATTATTAAATAGTATTTGACGCAGGTCTACTGAATACAATACCTGCCGTCATGGCTTAAATATATTCAAGGTGCCTAATGCAAAATCCTTACTTGAACCCAAAAGTATAGCTTAAAGCCCTCAAAATACGTATGAAACAATAGGGGAACAGATGTACTTGAATTTGAGCCTACTGAATACAAGCTATAGATAGTACCCATCCCCAGTGGGGAAAAAAAGACTGCTCCCTTGCATTTCCCTCAGTTTGCCGTGTGGCAGTTTTGGGTGGGTGGCTATCCAATTTTAGTCTTGCATACACAAGGTTATATTTAAGAACCTTGCTCAAACCACATCCACATACCACCTACTTAAAACCAATATAACAGCTGCAGTCGAGATCTGTGACAATGCTGCAGTAATCTTAGATGTTATGACGGAAACAAGATACATGGAAGCAGGTCAAAGCGTGGATTTACAAACATTATCAACCCTACACATATTACCTTACTATTACTCCTACTAGGCATTTGTGTCAAGGTCAAAGGATGAAGGACTCATTAAATCTGTAATAATGGATTAAAAATAGTTCCACCCAATTCCTATAAACCTTCTTATACCTAACAGGTCGTGGTGAGTTCATTTTTTTTGGGACAAGGGATGCTCCTGATTCTGGTCATTATCTTTCAGTCATGAAGCAGATGACTAGATTCTCACATCTGTGTGGGATTTATTCAAAATAAATACTGAGTCAGTTATTCTGTTCAAACTGTACTACACCTGCAGTACTACTATAACTTGAATATGTACTGTAGTGTAAATATATATATATTCTGCTCCCTATAGCAGCTCACATCCAGTTTAAGACTCTGGTGGTGGCCTACAGGGAAGTGAACGGAACACGTGTATATATATATATATATATCACATATAGCTTATTGCACTTTTATTGTATCACTGGTTGCTCTTAGATGCTTGTTTGGGGAGGAGATGTACTCTTGCCTACCTACATTGAATGCACTTATTGTAAGTCACTTGTAAGTATCTATCTTTGGATAAAAGAGTCTAAATGGCTGTAATATGCACACACACACACACGCTACTGTAATATGACTGTCAACTAGGCCTTCTACATCTTAAACCTATTATTTTTAATAACAACAATGACATGACAAAATGGACATGAAATGTATATTGAACAACAACAACTGAACAACAATATTTGTCCATTCTTTTTTGTACAATTCCCAGACTATTCTATATAACCAAATTAAATTCCCATACTTTTCCAGATTTGATACAATCTGCGTAGGAATCCTGTATTCAGGTCTAACTTGACAGAAACAGCTGCTCTGCGTGAGAACATCAGCAGCAGTGTCCGGTTAGTCCTACCTGCAATGTTGCTGTCCGTCTCGTCTGTCTGCAAGCTGGTGACACTGGAGTTGTCCATGCGCAGTTGCAGGTCGTTCAGCTTCTCCCGGAGCTGCTCAATATCACTCTCCTTGCTGTCCAGCTGCATCTGCAGCTCGTTGCGGTACGTGCTCTCCTCTGCCAGTTGCTATTGGTGGGGAAGCCCAGAGGAGAATTGGGTTTAACACAAGGAAGTCTATGATTATACTGGGCTCTTTCTCCTTATTACATATCAGTGCTTCGTCTCTCCAAGAGAAGTTCATGCTGATGCTCAGGTTCATGCGGTCTTCGGACAGAAATGTCGGTGCCGTCAAATTACGTGATTCATCAACTGTGAGTAGCATTAATGTCATAAATGGCAAAACCTAGTCTCGAACAGTAAATCCCTGAATCTGTAACCAGAACGATGATGTGCCACAGTTTGTCACTCACCGCCTGCATCTCGCTTAACTCCTTTTGGTACTTGATGGCCATGTGGTTAAACTTGTCCTTCTCCTGGTTTAGTTCCAGCTGCAGTTTGCGGTTCTCCTTCTCCTTCTTGCGCAGGTCAGCAGTACTGCCCTTCTTCTTGTGGTCCAGCTTCATGTCCTTTCGGTTCATGATCTCTGCCAATTTGTTCACCGCCTGATACATTGTGGTGTATACAAAGTGGGAAAGCATCAGCCACAGTGATTCTCCAGTTTGTTCAGTAGGTGGAGTATTAGCATTATCAGTGCTTTAAAAACAGACAACCTCTCGCTAAGAAGGCGTATCTTTACCTGAGTCTTCAGTGTGCGCTCTGTGGTTAGGATCTTGTCATAGCTGGCCTTGAGTGCGTTTGTAATCTCCTCTTTCTGAGCTGCATACTCTGTAAGGGAAAGAGGCTCAGCTTGTATGAGAATGTAAATAAAATATAAGGAGAGACGTAAGGGTCAACCAAGAGACCGTACCTTCGTCCTGAGTATGAAGCTTCTCATCTAACTCAGCTTTTTCTTTGCTGAGGTTCTCCACATCTTTGGTCAGGGTTTTATTGGATTCCTCAAGCTGCAGAGAAAAGACAGTACTATGAGTTTCATCATCACAGCTGAGACAAAAACCTTCCAAATTAAATGCTTTTGTATCTTACTGAATTAACACAAAATAGCAACCTAGTGTTGGAGAGACTGTGGAGGTTCCCGAGCTACTTTAAGTGGTGCCTACCCGTGCAATAGTAGCCTCCTTTTCCCCAGCCTCCTGCTTATGTCTAGCTGTGGCCTTCTTGTTCTCCTGGCTGAGCTCAAAGTACTGCTCCTCCTGAAGCGCCCTGGCAAGCTGCTCCGACTCAGCCTTGGTTACGGTCAGATCCAGCTGGGCGGAAAGGGAGTCCCTTTGTCCCACACAAAACAAATCAGTTTAATAATATCCTGACACTGACCCTGCAAACCAGTCTCCTCATCTCTTAACAGACACCAATTCATTAATTAAATTCAAACTTTACTGTCCGGCAAGGGACATTTGCTTTGCAGACAGGTTTTACGGTAAAAGCACACAGGAATAAAAACACAATACCAAAAACAAAACGATTGAATAATATTGAGCCAGTGATTAGTCCATATTTGCAAGATCAAATGTCTGTGTGATTCTCTTGAGGCTATCTGCAGGGCTGTGTTTACTCTCCCATCTCTTACCTTTCACTGTGCAAGTCCTGCACCTTTTTATGAGCGTCATGTACCTGCCGGTTCCTTTCCTCAATCTCCTCTTTCAGTTCCTTGACCTGAGTTTTGTAAAGGGTCTGAGGGAGGAGAGACAAATAATATAGCTGGTGGCTTTCACACTCAACAGGGAGGGAAGAGAGAAAGAAACATACATATATACTTACAGAAAAATACTGTTCGGCCTCAAGCTGGTCCTGAAGTTCCCTCATCTGTCCCTCGTTGCCCCTGTATTGCCTGGTAACACACAAATCCCAGACATCAAGTACTTCATTTTCATCTTCATCTCATTTTTTAACTTAAATAATATTGGTAAGTTCACAAGTCTCCAAACGTTCCAATCAAAACTCCCTGCACCAGCACTCCCTGCAGAGCTAGCAAGGGGATTAGCATTGGGGTGGATGGAGTTGGACTCTGGGTAAACCCTAATCCTGTGGTGTAAACATTATCGGAGAACAGCTTTGGCACAGTCATCCTCTAAGCTGGAATAATCGCCCTTATTTGAGAATAGCAGGCAATTGGAGGGCAATTTATGCCTTGACTTCAAAAGAGCATTAGTGATCGGTGCAGCAGTAGCATACAGAAAACTGGAAGTTCAGAGTGGAGCTAGTGAGACCAGTACAGTGGAGCTGGCACATTCTGCCATCGTGCTGAGGAGTAAAATATGAATTGCAATAATGGCCTAAGTAAACACTTAGACCAAATAACAGCGCCCATAGACACTGATTTACAGGATCCATATTATGTTCCATGATGTTTTGTACCATGCAATGTTGCATGTAATGTGAGTGTGGGATGAGCCACTTAAGTAACATGACATGAAAATGAAACAATACAAAAAATTGTTTTACTGTTATAGGTTTCCACCTGCTGAGACAACGTTTTTTCAAAGTGACGAGCAAGAGTAAAACAATGCTGTTAAATAGAACAGAAAGCACAACAATGTGGGAGAAGAAGTTGCTGCAGTGGATTCTCACTTGGTCAGCTGTGCCAGCTGGAACTCCAGCGAGCGCTTGCTCTCTAGTGCTGCGTTTATCTCCTGTTTGAGCTGTTTCTCCGAACTCCTCAGACGGTCAGCCTCCTGATTGCGGCTCTTCAGGTCATTCTGGGTCAGGCTGCGCTTACTGGATTCCTGTTCTAACTGCATCCGCAGAGTCTTCACCTGGAGAAGGAGGGTATCAGAGTAGTGAGTGTATCAGCGGTATCAGGGACACAAGACATGAAAATGCCTTACAAAGGAATTTCTTTTTAGATTTAGCTGATGTTAACAGGACAAAAATAAGAGGTTTCAGGAACTGTACCATTCCAGGTAAACATCACAACAACATCAACCCTCAAGATAGGATGGGGATGCAAGGTGTTTTTCTCACCTCATCTTCCAGCCTTTCCTTCTGCTTCATCAGCTGCTCCATCTTCTGCACAGACTGCTTGAGGTCAAACTCTAGCATTGAGCACTGCTTCTCCACCTCCACCACCCGGCACTCTGCACGCATTCTCGCCCCATTCTCCTCCGACACCTTCTGTTGCACAGCTGGGGTAGGGCAGTGGCAAAGTAAGAGTCAGTTCATCATTCTGTGAGGTGACTGAATGTCAAGCAAGCTGAACACTGTAGGCGTTATACTGTCATAGGCAACTACTGTCAATGTCAATGTACTAGTCTCTTGATATTCAGGAGTAACGCATCTCTGAGCAATTTCTTGACAATGTAGGAGGGGAGTATAAGCTAGTAGGGCAGACAAAATTGCATCAAGTTGAAAAGTCACACATGACTGAGCAATGTGTACAAAAACTACTAAGCGGTGGTTGAGTTTACATGTCTGGTTAAGATGTTAGTTAAAAAAAAATAGAGTTAGAGTACAGCTTTTAAAATGCAGCGAGGCAAAGTCCTGACATGCCACGTGGAGTGCACTCCCTGAATTCCTCTTTCCCAAATGGCCCCCGGGTGTGAGTCTGCTCAGATGGCTCTGATGTCAGAGGTGCAGGTGGGGGAGAGAGACGGAGGGAGCAAATGGGAGGATGAGGAAGGTGAGAGGGAAAGATAGAGCACAGAAGAAAATAGAGAGGAAATGTAAATTGAGAGAAAGGGAAAGAAAGAACAAGAGAAAGTGGGGTGCAAGAAAAAAAAGGGAAAAAAGAAAAAGAAAAAAGAAAAAGAGGAGCGAAAGAGAGAGTGGAGTTGGGCGTGCTCTGACATGGGACTGGCATACCATGCATGGCAGCTGACTTTGCCTCCTCGATGGACTCATATTTGTCAGTGAGCTGAGCCCGCGTCACCCTGTGCTCCATCTGCTCCTGCTCCAGGCGCTGCTGCAGCGTCTTCAACTTGTAGTTCAGGTCTATCTCCAGGTTATTCTTCTCCTGTTGTGAGGGTAGGCGCCAGGCAAAATCGAGTGCACAAGTCAACAAGAACGTCTGCAGTGTTTGTTTTTGTTGGTTTATTTTTAACATTCATTGAACTGCAGTGCCTCACCCGCTGCTGAAAATGCCCCCACCGTAAGAAACTGCATTATTTAACCCCCCAAAATAACACTTACAGTCCATAGACAGTAACTGACTGATTATAAATATCCAAAATAAGATCCATTCTTAAACTTCAACACATGCTGCAATAGGCTCAGGACCAAACCTGGGTCACAGGACCAAAATTAAGGTGCTGTGTCTTGTGTATCATGTTGTGTCTGTAATGCAAAGCGCATGTCAAATGCCCTACTACAGGCTTTGTATTTGGTGAATAACGATGATGCTTGTATTAACTGAATACCTTCTCCAGGTTGTTGCTTCTCTCCTGTGCTTGTTTACGTTCTGCCTCCACCTTCGATAGGCTGAGCTTCAAGTTCTTGTTGTCCTCTTGCAGCCCTGTCATCCTTGCTGAGAACAGAAGACAAAGGGTCACTCTCACAGGGTCACTTCTCATGTTCATGATGAGAAGACGGCATCTTTATTTCACACCCCATTTCATTACAGCCATGCACAGATTTCATCCTTTCAATATGAACACCTCAAGAAAACTGTTTCATTAACACCAAGGATCTGTCTGACTTTTAGAAAATGACTTCAGTGCAGAATATCACACTCCCTCCTCGTGTACCACCTCATCTGATGACTTCAAAGGCTTGTTCTGAATAAAAGATAGCTGGCTGACAGTTTAATCAGAGGCTGATTTGACTGCTTTGGGCGTTGTCAGTGCCTGGGCATGTCTCAGATCAGTGGGTAAGTGATGGATGGCAATGGTTGATATTACTGCGGGTGGAATTACTGCAGCTGTCTCACAACTGCCAAAAAGTGCACAAACAGCGATTTGGCTATGGATTTTAAACCCCCAGCGGTCCTTGAGAGGATTCCAGGTGGTCCCCAGCCAAATGAGGAACAGTTCAATTTTACTCTTATTAAAATTACTCTTATAAAGCCAGCACAAACAAAGATGTAAAATAATCACTACTCTGATCAGAGGTTTCACTCTCTCCACTGTTATCTTCTCACTTAATCAAATGGTGGTCTAAAGCGCATCAACTGGGGTTCCTTGACTTGAAAATGTTTTGGACCCCCTGCCTTAGAAGATAAACACAAAGCCCAGTCTTGTGGTGTCAGTGTCATGTGGTACCTTGCAGCTCACTGATCTCCTCAGAGCCCTGGCTGTAGTTCCTCCTCTCTGAGTCCAGGGTGCTCTGAAGCTGCAGGAGCTCCTTCTCCAGCTGGGCCTTCTCTCCGTCCGTTGCTCGGCTCTTCTCCTGCAGCTCACGGTTCAGGCTCTCCAATTGGCTCATTGACTTGGCCATCTCCATGTGGCTCTTCCTCAGTCGTGCCGCTGTGTCTGACTCCGCCCGCAGCAGGTCATTGGCCTCCTCCATCTGTCAATCAAAAGGGCAATTGGGAGATATTAAGTTCAATGTGTTTTCCTGCTGACAATGAGGTCATGGCAATGTTACATTTTCCTGTTTGCATTTATCAATAATGATAGTCTTGGGAAGAAAAGGCCTCACTGCTGATGGTGATTATGAATCCAATAGGCAGTTAGGCTCATGTAAGTTATGCACTGGCATCCTTCAGCTATGACAAAAAGTACATGGGACATAATATTCATATACCTATCGGCACAATTTTGCAAGCAAATTCCCACTATGTGCACTTATTTAAACTCTGATTATGAGCCTTACTGCTAGAGGTTCTCCAGTCATCAACTCATAGTTGTGAATGTGATTGGTTGGATGATTGTTATTGACCTGTCATCCTGCTATCCTGCCCTGTCCTCTAAGCACAATACAATATGCCTTGCATGCACTATGCTTCACCTTTAAACCTTACCACCCTCAGCCAAGTAATGCATTAAGACAGAACTCAATTACAACCCTTAATCCCACATTCCATATTGTGGTAACATAGTAATTGATCTCGTAGTGCGGACTGTGTGCGCGCGCGTGCTTGTGTGCTGCATACCTGATTCTGCAGCTGAACTATCTTGTCGTTGGAGGCCTGAGAGGTTTGGCTGATCTTCCTCATATCCTCAAGCTGCTCCTTCAAAGTTGACACTAGAAATAATCAGATAGGAAATGTATTAGATATAGCCTCTCTTTGTCACACCCAAACACCATTTTAGTCTAAATGGGCATTGCACGTTTCTACCTTGCATGTACAACATGCAACAATGTCTATGCACAACATTTGAACAGCTTAATGCTGGTCAATCCACATAGTGCTGTCCTCTGTCGCAAGTCAGTAGACAAGTCACTGAGGGCATACGTATGATTCATCAGTTAACTAGAACTGTAGCTAGCAGTGAGCAAGATGGAAGGTCACACCAGGCTACCAACTAATCAATTTGTCTTTTGCCTTTTTGTTCACAAAGCATTACTAGGCAAATTGCCTTTTTATCTTACGTCTATCTTAAAGCACAAATCCATTTGTCATGGGACACGTTCTAAATCACTTTAAGCTTTTATTAAAGGATATGGAGAGATGTTTGAAATATATTCCTAGTGTTCAAATACTGACTGCATTACCCCTACACTGCAAAGTGTTTGACTCGCATCAGCAGCACTTCACCACCCTTACCTTCATTCTCCAAATTGCGCCTCTTCTCTGCATCCTGGTCAGCCTTTCTTTGGTACTCAGTAAATCTGTGCTGCAGCATGATCTTGTCCTTCTCCAGCAGAGACATGCTGGCCTCTACGTTCTTCCTCAGGTTTGCCTGTGGCAAGGAGCAACACAGCAGCCATGATGCAACATGCTTTTAAATACTAATTCATTCAAGCACATTGGCTGTTGATTATATTACCAAAACATGTAACATGTTTACATGTGTACTGTATACATCACTAATTCAGAATGTGTCATTAAAACTGAAGTGCAGAGGAAAGAGTAAGTAACCTCTTCATCCAATTCTTTCATGATCTTTTCAATCTTGGTGCTTGATGTCCTGGGGAGAAGATAGTAGGAAAACAATATTTTAATGTGCTGAACATTTCTTGCAATAACAAGTTCAAGTTAAAAGACCATGTACATTGACGCTTGCAATTAGACCAGAGCTTTTTCACAATGTCTTTATTTGGTAAGTATCTGACTTTCGATGTGTGAATAAATGATCTACCCTATACCTGCATTTCTGTTCCATTTCATCCTTCAGTTGCATCTCACTGTGGAGCTGCTCCTCCAGCTGGTAGATCCTTTTCTGCAGGTTCTCCAGCTGAATACAAACACACACACACAAAAAAGAGCCTTACATCCTGAAAACATACCTATAACATAATATTCATAGGATTACCATTGGTGTAGTAAGTGCTGTATTTTCTAAATGTATGAGGCTTTTCTTTTTAAATCATAGTCTTCCTACTCACATGGCTTTTGTCTTCCTTGGTGGAGCTGCTGCGTTTGTCACTGGTCTTCGTAGCGGAACAGCGCTTAAGCCTGGAGACAGAACACAAGCACTTTATCACACAGGTATCCAAACAGGACTTAAATAAAACCTCCTTCTCACTGCATTAACTAACAAGTTCCACCACATCCAAATTGGCACACAATTGAGTCAATGTAGTAGATTAAAGGACCATTTAAAGGCTAATCAAAGTGTTAGTATATTTAAAGAGTTTCATTCCGAAATGAGATATCTAAAAAACAGACGTCTCCTCTGACAAATTGATTGCTGCCATCTATTGAAGTTATGAGTCATCTTAAGACCTTTGCTTACAAAATGTTAACCTCCAAAGCCACTACGGTGACACCATTGATGATGCTCCAGATTGGCGTGGCACATGCAAGTGAATACTGACCACAGTATGTTGACAATAGCTGAATGTGGCAGACTTACTGGTGATTACTATAGTAGGTGAAGCCTACAAAGGGGAGCTGGTTGCCCACAAAGGCCTTTGGTATGGGAAAGGTCTCCTCCTCTCCCCGATCCTCCTCAATGTCATCAAAGTTACTGGTGTCAATGTCACTGCTCAGTTCAGGCACCACCGGGGCAGCCGCTAAACATGGCGCACAGATGAAAAAAAACATTACGATACAAGAAGAGTACAGCCACAACAATTGGTCAAGAGTCATTGATTACTATGTACATTTTTTCAATGTTGCATATCCATAATCAATGTTGTTTGAAAACCCTCCAAATAATGGGAATACTGTAAACACAAACTCAATAATACCGTGCTTTGTTTACTGTGCAAAGTTGCACCTGAACACCACCACAGTGACTGCCATGCACAAGCAGCTGATCAGAAAAAATAAATCACCGTAGTGCTGCATGATGCACATGATGGCACAGGATCATATGAAGCTAGGTTAGCCCATTAGCCACAGAGCTAGATAGTCCTCGCTACTGCTACTTTATTGCTGTTCTCAGATAAAATGTTGAAAAACTGTTTTAGGCCGTTTTCCGGATCACACATCTCTTTCGAAGCTCCCCTTTAAAACAAGGGAACCCAGCCAGCAAGGGGAGCTGGACAGCCAGTGGACTAGCGGGGGCAGCCAACACCAAAGTGCTGACTGCAGCCGAGCAGAGTATTTAATATAAACCCACTAAAGAACTGCCTACAGCCACTGGATTTAGCCCTCCATTTCTAATCTCTCTCTGCTCCAGTGTCAACCCCAGCGCATTGACGTTTGCGATGGACTGCTTGCCTATTCTTGGCCTCAAATGCACTCAAATGCAACATTACCGGGAATCACATTTAGTCTCGTTAAGGATAAAGAATGAATGGCTCTTTTTCAAGAATTTCCTTTAACTGTCTGTAGCAGGTCAATTGGAAAACATGATGTTTATCCATTTTCAGCAACAGTGAGCAACGAAAAGGGAGTCGTTAAAAGGTCAGATTTCACAGTAAAAACATTCTTACTATCTCTGATGCTCTCCCATGTCCACTGGTCATTCTTGAAGAAAGGATGCCTCTTGATCTCATCTACACCATTCCGCCCAAGTCGAACCTCCCTGTGTGGTATTAAGAGAGAGAGAGATGCATAGATTGGTCCTCAACAATGATGCATGCTTATCAATATATGAAGAACGTTCTTAAAACAGGTATCTCAATGTGGAGTGGCATAATCTCTATGGTATTTCTCACTCATATTTCCATCATGGAGACATCTGTGCCAGAGAACAACTAATGCCCGAAAAAGGAAAGGCTCTTATGATAAGGACCCTCTTCATGACTCAGGGCTCTTTCTGCCACTATCTAACCTGTCAGTCAGGAAAGCACAGATGAGATTCTTGGCATCCTTGGAGATATCGCTGTCATCAGGGAAAGTCAGGGCATTCTTGTGGTTCATAATTTTGCTGTACGTCCCCACCAGTGAGTCTGCGTAGAAAGGCGTGTCACCTGTGCACAGCGAAAGACAAACAAGAGCCATGAGTTACTACCATGTCCATAATAACAAAAAGGTTGTAGGCAAACTCAGTCAGTCAAACTTACACAGAACATAAAGACAACTATACAAGAGTGGGAATGTGGAGCTCAAATAGCCAGTATGAAACACAGGATTGTACAGGCATGAATATGGAGCAACAACATGAGATTCAGTCCTTTGTTTAGACTGAATGTGTACAAGAAAAAAGTGCAAATTCTGAAAGTCATTTTGGGGTCATATAAGAGGAAAAGGTAAACATGATAAAGGGATTTTCCCCACAGCACAAGACGTGGGGATCAAGAGCCAAATTCAGGTCAGTCGATCAGTCAGTCAGTCACACACTTAACCCCTACACACCACTGCACTCTCAAAAGGATGTGCGGTATTTTAGGGGTTTCTTTAGTTTATTGGGCAGTATCTAATTAAGATTAAAAATTAAGTATCATTTCATTTATTATTAAGATTTAACATAGTTATGTATTTTCATACACAACCATCTCCCTTACTGCACACTCCTCATTTGTCTGCCTTGCTTTCTCTCACATTTCAGTTGGCAGTGCCAAAGCTGATGACAGTAGTCAATCTTTGCCTGACTAGTTAACAGTGAATTTAAATGATGTATTTTATGAGCTACAGTAGCTCCTCACTGCTGTTGAGTTCCCCCCCCCCCCCCCACTGTTTGTTCAAAGAGCCTACCAAATGGTGCTCTCTCACCTCGTGTTTTGTGTGATAGATGTGGAATTTATTACGTAATGTTAACAAAACAATTGCTACTTGAGATTAGCAATATATCTGCTTGACAATTGAATTGAATGAATGCATTTCTTATCCTGATTATTTCAGGAATGCAATAACTAACTACTTGTTATGAAGATGATATAGAAACACTGTATTTTAATAGATATGACAAAATGGACATAACCCAGTTACTTCTTGCAGCATGAAACTCACCAACAAGCATTTCATACAGGAAGACTCCCACCGACCACCAGTCACACTCTCTCCCATAATATCCGTCTCCTCCTTGGGATTTTAGTACCTCAGGCGAAATGTAGTCTGGAGTTCCCACTGCTGTGTCACATCGTACCATACCATCCTGAAGGGAAGAACAAACAAACGAACATGGAGATAACTCCTCCCAATCTCAATACGGTGTCATTAATACTCATTCATTCCTCGTAAAATGCATCATGGGTGGAATATAGCCCAAGATATGTTATTATCTATGTTTGTGAGAACATTCATTTTGTTGAGGGCCACTGTTGACTGAATGTGATACCTTATTCATTTTCATACAGGTCCCAAAGTCTGCCAGCTTCAAGTGGCCTGCTTTGTCTAGCAACATGTTATCAGGCTTCACGTCCCTGTGGAGACAAATAAATAGAGTGAAATACTGTACATCTTACCTGAACACATTACAAGGAAACTGAAGTACAGAGCTTCACTACAGTTATTTCAATGCTAGCTAAAAGAAGGAGCTCAAAAGAGGCAGGACTTAGGAATAAAACAGGAAAACAGTAATCTCCCAATAGGTGTTATATGCCCCTAAGAACTGAAAAATCACATCCCTGTACATGACTGCAGCAGAATCTGCCCACAAACGCTGCAGTAGTAGAAGGCAGATGTGTAGTTTCTACCTGTGGATGAAGCCCATGGCGTGGATCCCGTCCAGCGCAAGCACCACCTCGGCTGTGTAGAAGCGGGCCCACTTCTCTGGGACATCGTAGTTGCTCATCAAGTTGACCAAGTCCCCGCCGGGCATGTACTCCATCACCATGTAGAGGTAGCGGTCATCCTGGAATGCGAAGAAGAGCTGCAGGAGGGAAAAGAGGGAGAGATAATTCCATTAGCTTTTAAAAATTAAAAAAAAAAACATCTGTCAATAATTAGTTTTATTACAATTACAAAACACTGGCAGGAATGTCATTGATGTAAAGTAATGATTAAAAAAACAAACATTAGGCCTACATTGTATGCCTGATATTTGATAATAATGCTGTCATCCTGGCCTCCACCACATCATACCTGCACTACCCAGGCACTGTTAGCAAAAGCCATGATGTCCCTCTCCTCCCAAAAGAAAGCAGAGTCCGACCTCTTGATCATCTCAAACTTGCTCAGCAGCTTCATGGCGTACACTTTCCTTGTGGCTTTGTGTCTTACCTGGAGAAGATGAAGGGGTGTGAATCTAGAGTTGAAAACTACTGAAAAATATCACAGTGTTTTTACAGTAAAACAACAGAGGACATTGTTCTACTAATAATACATATGCTATTAATATTAATACTACTATACCATTGCCACATACTACCACTAATACAATTGCACTTCTCCTAAACGTTATAATGATAGATACTGTGACACTGTTACTCAGGACAAACAAGGCAAACCTTACCAACTGCACCTCTCCAAACGCTCCCCTCCCAATAACTTTAACCACCTCATAGTCTTCTGCTTTCATGCGCAGATCCCGGATTTTACTAATGGTATCCTTATCTGGAAAAGAGACAGAAATTAATCAAAAATAGGAGCCTATGTCAGGAACTACTGGCTCAAGCTCATTGCATTGATCTCATGAGAAGAGTCTTATCTTCAGCCTTCAGCATTAATGCCAAGAATATAAAACACAAAGTGCACGAATCAGTGACACCGGGTTACTGCACAGTGCAGGGTGTCTGAGAGAGCTTACCGAGTATGGTTCCCAAACCGTTATGTTGTCTAAGAAAATCAATATGGGAGCTCAGCTCACTGATATCCCTATTTCCTTACTTTAACCAAATTTGGATGTTATGTGTTGTCCAGATAGAGCAGAGGTGATTTATGCAATCAAGACCTTTCAGTTTCTTGGCAAACAGGACAGAAGAGGAAAACCCTTGGCTGATATAGAGCCTCTGCACAGCTGAGAGACATAGCTTAGGGAGTATGTTGCTTACTCAAAGCTGGTGTAACAATGCTGGCTCCCCTAGGGGAGATAGTATTCACTGTTCAGCCAAATTTGGTCATAGTTGAACTAGGGGAATAATATTCAATTCACATGGGTCACAACTGGCACGGGAATGCATGGAAAGGGGAGCGGGTGCAGGGGCATCAGAGTTCAATTGATCTAAAAATACCGAGCTATTAGAATAAGAACATTAGAGAGGGAGTAATTTCTACTTAGAGCAGAGGTTCCAGAGATAATAAGTCCTACTTGAGAAATCCCATAACCACAGACTGGATTATAAGACACTTTTAGATTTGGATTTTATTCAAAGGGTTCCAGTGTGTGTGTGTGTGTGTGTGTTAAATCCAATAGAGACAGCCCTGCATAGATCAGCTGATGTGATCAGGATGCAATGCATGGAGTAAAGCATTCAGAGTGCAGAGACCCTTCAGGCAACGCATGCCATTGGTGACCCATCTCACATGACAGCTAGTCCATTAGTCCATGTCCATCAATGCATTTCCAATAGATGACTGTTGAACACAAAAATTACTGTACCAAAACTAATTGAAGAAATGTCTAATGACAGCTTTCGCCCAAAGCTTTGCAGTAGCTTGGATTGGCACTAAATTGCAGTGTTCCCAGAACTGTTGACATGGCTTGAAAAGCCCCGGTAAGCCTAAAAAAAAAGCCATTACATGGACATAATTGACAGAATTCATGAAGGTAGGTCAACTTAGGTAAAATAACAGATTTAGCCTTGCGAAGAGCCTTGGCTTAATATTTTCTGGTTTGGCTTAAACTTCTTATAACTTCCACAGAGTTCTACTTCATCTTCTGATTATTATATTGTAAAACTCCTGTCCACTTCTTCCATATCTACGGTGGTTCCTGAGTCTGAGGGTACTGCGATACAGGGAACCCATCATGATAGGCACCATGTGGGTCACCAGCAATTTATGAAAGCCCCTTTGTTGGGGACACTAAGCAGCAGACACAATTGTGCCCAAGCCTGCATAGAGGCTGTGACCCAAAAACAGCCTTCTTTTCAGAGCCTTGGCTTATACCCATATGTAGTGGGGATCTGCAAATACAAATAGTGGGAGTGAAAGACATGGAGGGATCAACACAAAAGGAGGACATAAGGGGAAAAGCATTACTACTTACATCTATTCAAGAAGTTGTCAATGCTCTTGTTTTTCCTCAGGGCAGGGAAGTCAAGGTCATACACCAACGCATCCAAGCCATCCTGAGGGGAGAAGAGAAGGTTTTTAAACGGAGGCAAGCAATAAAGCTAGAGTCGGTCACTACTACGCCCCTTCGTACACATCATCACAGGCATCAGAAAAGCAACCAAGATGTCTTTTCAGGCTATTGGTCTCTGTGCGGAAGTCTACTCCAAGCCATCCTGCAAAGGGCTATTCTCGGGCTGGATTACATTGCTCATGTCAGGGGTTTTCAGTTTATCACAACAAACAGTCACGATTTCATTGCCACTGCAAATATTTGCAGTTAGTTAAACTGATTAATAACTGATCCACTGAAGTAATTCAAAGAGCTTTTGTTTGTTAAATCCATCTTCAAATCAAGCTTTGTATGTAATATTTGCCATAGGAAGCAAAATGTTATAAAACAACATCTTCTGAAAGAAATCTGAAGAAACAAATTGCTTTTTGATGACTGAGGCAACAGGGCGGTGCTTCACAATAACCTTAAAGTGAGATCAACACAGTACAGTACAGCTATACAATGCACTGCTGCAAGACTCACTGAAGTTGCACAAGCTACGCCCACCTTTCCTGTTCCTGACCCTCTCTAGTATCCCTTTCAAGATACTTTGGATAGCATTTTCTCTGATAGCTGTCAAATCCATGGTGAGGATGATGTCATCATTAATTCTAGCAAAAAGATGGGGGAAAACCCCAAAAGAGTGGAAGTGGCTGCACATTTCAAAGAATGCGACAACCACCACAATATTGGAAATGCTAGAATACATTGGGGTGGGTGGGGAATCTACCAGCTGTAAACATAAGGGCTAGATTGCCTCAGGCTATACAGGAGCAGAAGTGCGACCGGCGGGATTTAATCTAATCTTCCTTAATCCAGGATGGCTGACACAAGATGGGCACACAAACACTTGAACACCATATAACATGGTGCATTCCCTCTAGCTGTTGTGGGCGAGCCCTATGAGCAAGATGTTGAAACAGAATATGTTCTGTGACACTAGCCTACACATTGTCACTCTTCAGTTAAGTCTTCTATATCAACATTAAAACATAAAGAGAACTAACTTGATTTTGCTGAATCTCAATATACACTATATCACCTCTATGAAGAGACATTATCATAGCATGAATCCTGTAATTCCTGAATTGTAAGTGATCTTCACTAAGATAATGAGACCGTTCCATTTTGCGTCTCTGAGCAAAACAATGATGACACATGGTGAATCAGCAGCTCAGACAAGTCGAGGAATCCTCTTAAGTAACTCTGCTGCTCCTGCTGAACAGTGGAGGTTAGGGCAATGCCCCCCTTGAGGAGACATAAAACAAGCAAATGCCTCAGGGATGGGCGGAAGGAGGGAGGAAAGGCACAGGGAAGGGAGAAAGGAAGAAGAAGAAGAAAGGTGGGTGGCAAGGAGGAAAGCAACAGGGCCAGAATGAGAAAGAAAATCAGAGGGTAGGCTGATATCACAGACATGAACTGAGGAGAGACATCGCTTTCTCACCAAAAAAGCTCATATACCCAACTCTCTCACAGAGGGAAGGAGGAGGATTTATACAACACAGAGCATGGGCTGAGAGAGGAAAATGGGGCCTTGTTGGCCATACAGTAACTAGGCAGCCGACATTGTGGAAAAAAAAGTCACAGAACCGAGTCCTTCAGGACCCTAATCACACAGTTCTGTGCTCAGCAATGCACGTTTGCATAACTTCCTGCCGCAGAGAACTCTGGACAGCCGCAGTAACATTCCTTAACAGGACTGTACACGTCAGAGAGCTATTTTAAGTATGCGGCCAAACAAGTTCTCAACATAAAGTGAAGGAAGAGAGAGAAAAAAAATCCATCCCAAGTACAAAGTCACATAGTGAGACTTATTCTCAATCAGCACTCGTGCTTAACATTATTACGGAAGGGAGGAGGGAATGGAGGGCTGGTGCACGGTGGGGCTGGTTTGTCCAATAGGAGAACAAATGAAGGAAAAAACAAAGGAAAGCCTAAAGACCGCCATGCTAGGAATCTTACACATCTAAGCCGCAGTGGCAAAAGTGAAGGGTGAATAAGAAGTGAAAATCACAGTGTAACAAAAAGAATAAATAATGTGACTACAAAACTACAATAGTCTAACTAGACATAAGGCAAATGATTGAAGTAAAGAAAACAACAACCTCTCATTGAAATGAGCAATTTGAGTCAGTAATACTGAGTAGTAGTGGGCCTAGCAGTAGTGCCAAGCAGTGACATGCACATACTTCAGTATATCAGTATCACCTTATCTGCAGTATCAAGTGGCAGCCTCTCTGCATTTGTTTGTAAACACTGTCCGAACACAAAAGTATGGTAAGCAAATTCAAAATCTCACGGAACATAACAGTTACCCGCCGGTGAGTGATCAGGAGCGGGGGGTCAGCAACGTGACATCATCTGTCTCCTACTTTAGCAATTACACTGCTCTGTTTACCACTGGGCCAGATGGAGCAGACCCCAGTACCAACAAGGTCTATCCCAAAACCACCTCCAGTGGGCCTGTGCTAACCAAAATAGGACTGTTGATCCAGGATCACTGACAAAGCCCCTTCTTGGACTGGACTCATTCACTGTGATTTCTAGTGGTGAACTGTTCCTAGATAAGCAATTCTACACTTCTTCCAGTCCTGAAATTTATAAAAGCTCAGGAGTTTCTCTCTGCTTTCCAGGCAAACAAGGGGGAAAGGGCATTAACGATCGATGTGAAGAACAAAAAGGGAAAAAAATAATTGCCATGTATTTAAAAGGAAAACTCCACCATCAGATACCCTTACACTGTTATATATCATCGATCTGTGTTCAATGCATTTCAGGAGTTATTTTGTGATGCAGTTTTGTAATTTACCTTTTTATTGTACCCACTTTCCCTCAACCTGCCTTGTCTTCAGTTAATGATTTCCAAAATTTCCCAGAATGCCTTTTGACAAACCCCTTTTGACAATGTGGAAAGATTTCCCATTGCTATCACATGGAAGCGTTCTCGCGTTCAGCTTGATGACAAGCCATTGGCTATTGCTAGCTTGCTCCATAGCAACAACTTGTTAACAAGATTCTTTGTCAACCAAACGAACTGCAGCGGGTATTTCTAGATAATCAAAAAGAGTACTAGAATGAATATCACTAGTAATGATTATTTTTATTACCTCGGACTATGGACTTCGCAGCAGCCATTTTGCTTTATTGGTATCGCCAGGTGGGAAATATCGGAGCCTTTAAAAAGTTCCCATATTTCATACTCAGAATCACCACTAGGAGGTTGATGTGAACGTTTTTTCCCTGTCGGAAGCTTGTATTTACAGTAACTCCCATATGATGCGAAAGCAGCAGCATCAGAAAAAGGGTCACACCCCTTACGCAAAACACAACATCTCTTGTTTTGTGGACTATTGAGGCTACTGTCTGTGGAGGAATTGGTGCCTCTTCCTCTTCTACCATGTATATCTCCATGTATGATTGTTGAATGTCAGTTCAAAATGGTCTAGAAAGAGGCAATTGTTCTTTTGCTTGACTGACACCAAAATCTGGCGTTTACTGTCGATGTTTTAGATTTTTTAATTCATTAAAACTCCATGATAGCTGTGCTGTTAGTATCTCGACATGTCACGTCATCTTAGTTACAGTGTTTTAGGATGGATTTTTCCTTTAACCTTAATAGTGATAACATATCACGGCAAGTGGGTCTAGCTTTTAGCTACTGAGGCATCTTAATGCACTGTAATGCTAGCCCAGAATCAACTGGGCATGAGCACTTGACAACATGAATCAAATTCAAACAGATAGTGAGATTGTTACAACATAAATAGTTGCTAGATGTACAGCTAACAAAGTGTGGTAGCAGGCCCTTGGGCTGTGTTTCATTTCAAAACAGTGGAACTTCAACAAATCATATGTGGCAGGCTTGGGAAAATGGCTGGGAAAACAAAAACGGGAGCTTGCAGGGCTCCTCGTTATCCCAGTTCTGCTGATGCTGCTCCAGGCAGAGGGTGACACGTCTCTGGGATTACTGAAGAATAACATTAATTAATGAAATGCATCAATTTTGGAGAGTGTGTAGTTATTTAAAACACACAGGCCAGTGGTTGACATTACACATGGCAATTATTTCTTTAAGCTTTAGAGGAGAGAAATCCACACACACAAGCTCTTTTTCCAGACATTTAAGTTGGAGTTAAAATTTCCATGGGCGACTCAGCCACATCTTCCCTCTCTGCATGCCAGAACAAGGCATGCGGACTGGCCTAAGTTGAGCTCTACTTCTCACTTCCCTTTTCGCCACCTCTTGAAGACAATATGCTTTCCACATGTGAGCAATTGTGCAGACAGCCATTCAGTTCACCATGCAAATAAAGGCAGTTCCTTTGCAGGCCGTGCCCATGTAAACACAATAGTGATCACATAGACCAATGAAGCCATTCTAACCATGAAATGCCACATTGCTTCCTCATCCGCAAATAGGTTTCAGCATAGACTTCTGGGACAAGCCTTGAGATAGACCCTGAGATATCTATTTTGATCTTCTTCTGCTCTGGAATATAGCAGTTTAGGCAACTTTCTTTTGAACTTCTTTCACACACTCCTGCAGTACATAATATCTACTGACAGGAAATCCCACTTACCTACAAAGACTGCATATCTAGCAACCCCACTGGATAAACGGCAGTGACAGTAAACCCAGGCATGGCAAAACAGGGGCATTCCATTTCCTTATGAGGCCCCAGTGAGAGAGAATCACTGTCACATAGGCTTTCATGTCAAAATATAACTGAGTTATTCCAACAGAGGAGAACGATCACGTGTTTCTACTGACTGAACCCTGGATTCAAAAGCAAAACTTCACTATGCCTGCCTGCCTTGGCCAGGACTTCTGACCTTGCCCCAACAAATAACCAACTTATTAAACATTGACCTGGGATCTCAACCTGCTTGGGACCATCTCCACCGGCCAAGGGGTGCAGACTCCTCTGTAAGTGGGACAAACTAACAGGGATTTTAGCCCTTAAGAAAGATGGAAAAAAGCAAGAGGCTGTGAAGTTCAATGGGTAAATCAAAGAAAGAAGCTTTCCATTTATTAAAAGACTGGATCACTTTAGCCTGCATTCCTGCACATGATCAGTGAGTTGAGGGAATGCACAGCTACAAATAGCTCGGCCAATTGTTGTTCCCATAGACGAATAGCTGAGGAGAGCAGTTTACAACCGACAGCCCCGGACCATTCTGACAATAGGGGATGGATGCAATGCTGACAACATATACATACTTTTTTCAAACTCAATGAAATGGAAATTGTCATTAAAGAATGAATGGGAAGATCTGTCAACTCACTTATCATTGCCCCATAACTAGTCTCGCATGGCCAAAGCCATCTCCACAGTTTTAGCTCTGTACCAGCAAAGGAGAAAGGTCTGGCAGAGCAGACCATTGTATTGTGGCATAATAAGGTCTATCGGGATAGATCCTGCAAGACAGTAGATTTTTCTTATAAATTTCTGACATTCAACAGAGACAACCAAACAGGCCTGCCTTATCTCAAAGGATTTCTTTGATATATTTAATCAGCGTGTTTTTATAATGTTACCTGTAGCTAGTTTGCTAGGTCACAGAGAACTTTAAAAACAGCAACACTGTAGACAACAGAGAGCGGAAGGGGAGTAGAATGCCAACTTGATATTGCCGGCACAACTCTGACTGGTCGGAGGTGTGTTGTATCTCAACAGCTAACATCCGGTGAAGCAAACCGCCCCATAACAAATGACTAGCCCACATAGAAAATGAGGTTGAATGATTTAATTTGACTTAGTCGTCCGGTTATAGGTTGGGTAACAAGAGTACAGGGTGTGTGTTGTAGAAATTGCATGCATATCCTCTTGACTTGCTATTATAGTCCAACACATCTAGCCCCTTGAGGAATAGACCTGAGTGACAAGTGCGGGTGCCAAGAAATGCACGTCAGCATTGCAATCATCTTACTCTGCCATAATGGTGCAAATCTGTCAATTACTGAGTCTAGAAGCCATATAGCCTACAGCTGCCTTATCAGTGCAGGCAACACCTTGTAGGTGGAATTTGTCCATTAAAGGCAAAGGTCACTGGAACAAGAGCAGGCACCCTGTATAAGCAAGGCAAGGATTGACTGTACTCTGGCTGTTACTCAAGTTTGTCCTGAACAGATTTACTACATACAAGGCAATTAGGACTCGACACGCCACTAAAACTGGCTCATCCAACCATTCTGAATTGTCTCTACAGGGAAATTAGAAATTATTAAAGAAACAGGCACTACTGAATGTAAATTGTGCCTTGGCTACTGCATCGCACAACCAACCCCCCCCCCCCCCCCCCCCCCCCCGTCTCATGTTCCTCAATCATTGTTTTTTTGACTTGGTGTTGATATATATGATTGGCTCATTTGGATGCCCAGTCAGAGTAAAGAATTGGGCTTTTATTGAGCACTTGTGTTAAAGGTTGTAAGTGTCCGGGAGTCGAGCAGACTTGCTTGCCAAAGAAACTATATTACATTGCAACTATAATCAGATATGAAAGAATAAGCAGGTTAACTTCAGACAATAAAAACAGGTTTCTGTGAAGTTTGGCATTAGAGAGCAAATTGTATGATAAGCAACAAGTCCCTCATGCAATTCACTCAACAGTGATATTGTTCTGTGGATAAAGCTAATTGATTTTCAGAGGCCGATATTGGTAGATGTTAGACTAGAAATATACTAAAAACGCAAATATGTCATGCGCTTGGAAGAACAGTTTCTGTATTGGCACATTTATAGCTTTAAAAAATTCTATTGTAAAGTATTACTCAAACTTCAAAAGCCTATATGGCCTATCAAAAAGCTGGTCAGGGTAACCAGATTTAGCTTTTTGTATGCTGTTGATTTAGTAATTTCAGTTTAATCAACTCTTACTCACTTCAGAATAAAAACATCAGATAAATGCCTAAAATGTACACATAGAACTCACCTAGCCAATCACGGTCTGAAATCTGGTTTACTAGCCTAGTTGTTTCCTGTAATTAACCTTATTACAGATTTAGAGCCCAAATAACAGATGAAAGAGGGATCAAAACATAGTGAGGCTAATGCCCCCCCCCCAAGTGTCAAAGCAAGAACAAAGACCTATGCCAGGAAGCTTTTATATCACTCAAACAAGGGCAAAGCCCATACCCAACAAGCTGCAACATATCAACTCGGGCATTCCACTTCACCAATTGGTAAACTGACTCTACCGAGGTTAAAAGGCTTAAAAATTAAAAGTGCATAAGCCACTAGCAATTACTATTCAATAGCAACATTATTATCATTTGGCAAGTACCTCACTTCATTTCCAGTATGCTACTATTTCAGAGACTTCACCAAAGTCAAGGATGTTCAAGCCAGGTGTACCATTTGCTAGAAGTGATTTTATGTGAGCCATCTAAGGTCTACAGAAAAACAAACACATACATGGACAACACTCAGCCCCTTAACGTCAATGAGCTTTCCCATAACAATGCCAGGAATTCTGCCTGTTCAGAATGGCTCTTAGGAGCCTGCCTGGAGCACAATGATTGGGGGGGCAGCCCATCCCAGATAAGGCCCTCTTCTCTCTAGCAGAAATTATTTAGGGGGTGAAGATAAGGATGACAGAGCTAGAACACAGTGCTTGATAGGCCACCGCTGAGCTGAGAGGGAAGGCACAGGCGAAATGTCACCATCACACAACAGGCCTAGCTTGTATGGGGAAAAAATAGTCACCACCATACCAGTGGTATAATACAGCCAGAAGGCAATACCAGCTAAAGACTCAGGTACAGAAACATGGCCAGTAAAAGGCTTGCATTGTGCATTTTGATGGAACCTATTACTCATAGCCAAGCATGTTGGCTGCTTTATGAGTTAAATGTCCCAATTCAAGGCCTTCAGAAACATGAGTCTTCAGTCCACATAATTTTGGTTTATGGGTAGAGAGCAGAGCCCACACCCAGCTACCTCAGAGCTGCTGCCTGGTCTCAACTCTCTCTCCAGACATACAGAATGGCTTAGGGACACACAGGGGACTCCAGACCAGTCAAAGACAAGAAGTTATTTGATTAGCATGGAATTTTATTAAGCTGTGGGTGGAGTTGCATGGTGGCAGAGAGTGCCTCAGCAAAAGGCCTCCATTCATTGATCAGAGCGAGATTGCAGAGAAGGGAAAAAGAGGAACAACACCCTTGTGTGTGTGACTGCCGGCAGGAACAGTCCCCACAGCTTTTTGCCATTAAAATGCAGAGCGTGTGCACTTTTAGGTGAGTTTAATTGCCTTTCTTTTCACCAGGATGGCAGGTCACAGAGACTAAGCAACTTCTCTTGTTAAGAGCCAGCTATATCTACAGCAGCCTACACAGAAATACTCCAAGGTGGGTGTGTGGGTAGGGTTAAAAGAAAGCTTCCTCTCTAAAAAGAAAGAGAGAGAGTGATTCCCTAATGTGTCCCAGGAGTGAAAGCCACTCTTGTACTGTACTATGCTCTAAGAATTTTATCATACCTTCTATATAATACAATCAGGATATTTAGATGGTGAATTAGGGGCCATAATCAAACATTGTGACCTTATATGGAGAATACCTGATTGCATTACAAGTGAACTGTAAAGCCTACAAAACACACACACACACACACACACACCCACACACACCCCCACACACGTCTACCCACAAGTGTTGCATCTGGACTCCTCTGACTAAGAAAATCATACATTCCCCTTCATACTTGCAAGCACAAAACGGTTGGTGCCAAGGCCAAGAAACTAGAATTTTCAATAGAATTACCCACATGTGAGTTTTTGGCTTGATCAAACTACATCCTACAGCATCTGAGCACCAACGCTCCCATGTCACTGAATAGCTAAATCCCTGTGAAAATCTTCAGTGTCACTGTCACCCAAGCTGAAGCACTCCAAATACCAACAAATCCTTGCCACAACAGCATCCCCTCAGCATCCAACAGTGAGTCACTTACTGGGATTGCCTTGTGTAATAAAACCTATGAAGGTGTTTCTCTGAGGTTTAGCACGTGGCAGCAGCCGCCTTCTTTCCCCAGACAGAGGAGTCACTTCATGAGTTGTCACCCCAGAGACAGGAAGCAGCCAGGGCAGACTCCAGCCAACAGGTGTACCAATGCAGCTGGAGGCATGCAGGTTACAACAGGCTTGCAGGCAGTGGTAGAATAGGCAGCCCATCACTTCAACTAAAGCTCAGATAAGAAAATCTAGACAAAACAGCATACCGCCAAGTCTACAAACCTCAATTTCATGATCAACTAAAAGGAGTAACATCAGTGACCTGTATCAACTTTTGCTAATTGTGAGTTCAAATCTAATTCCAGTTGATCAAATGTCACACATGACCATCATTTCAACTGGTGTAAATCAAAATAAATTGACCAGTGTCTCTGTAGAGAATTAACACTGTTGCCATCTTTCACTCTTTCAAGTATCGTTGCCTCCTGTTTTTTGTTAATATCCTGTGTGACCATTCAATATCACAAGTTATGAAAGCCGGGGTTTCTGTCGTCATGGAAAATAAACACCAACCTTCTTCCTAGCAATTACAGTCTTATTATTTTGGCTGCGAAAAAGCTGATGTTTGAACACAGGAAACAGCACAGGCTCACAGAAAGGTGCCTGGACTTGATTTGGTGTATGAGCCAAAGTGGCCCGTCGGCATCAATATCATCACGTTTCTTCAGTGACAATGAGACAACTTCAATGTCTCGGAATGATTTTCTGCTCCCAAGGAGTAGTCTGACCCCGAATGGCTGACTAGCTAGCTACTTAGCCAGCTAGCGAGCTACAAACTTACCAGAAGGCAATCCGTGTTTATTTCTGACTTGGGGTCCTTCAACATGGCATCGATTTTTTCAAACCGAGCCTCCAAACTTTCTCCAGCTGACATTTTTGTTGTTAAATTGAGTTACGATATTGGACTGTGAACAAAAAACAGCTCAATGACGAGCCAGAAGGCTAGCTAGCTTAGCAACCAGCGGTAGCTAGCTAGCCAAATGTTCCTTTCTTCGTGTGAACTTTAAACCACACTTCAAAGAAATAATGTGTTTCTTCTGGAGCCCTCACAAACAACGAAACGTTTAAAGTTGCGTTGTATATACGAAAGCCACATTTTCAAAAATGAAAAATGTTTTTTTTTCCAGTATGAGTGGCAGACAACTTCAGTAGCAAAAGATAAATGCGGCAACAGATTAGTCAGCCTCCACAGGATGCCGCAGAGGATAAGGGTTTAAAAATGTTGGTGCATCCACAACAAAAGGTAACAAAAACTTAAATGTAACGTCTATCTGCAGAGCACCATATGTGGCAAGGTTAGTCCAGGCTCGTGTCCATATCTGTGCCAGGCCCTTGCAAAAAAAAAAAGACAAACGCGTCTGACAGCTGCAAAGTAGAAGTGGTGAAAAAAACTTCTTCTTCCAATTCGATCAGTTTAAAACACGGTCTTGTTAAAACGTTCAACGGCAGTCCTTCCGCTGCATGCCGTGCATTAACACTGACCGTCGATTGTTAGCCATCCAGAAAGATTTTTTTTAATTACATACACATAAATCAGATTTTGATCTATGTTATTTTTCGGAAAAAAAACAGA
Organism: Hoplostethus mediterraneus; assembly: GCA_034670385.1. Classification (NCBI taxonomy): domain Eukaryota; kingdom Metazoa; phylum Chordata; class Actinopteri; order Trachichthyiformes; family Trachichthyidae; genus Hoplostethus; species Hoplostethus mediterraneus. The sequence goes on from JAXDDW010000197.1 coordinate 30,346, forward strand.
CGATGCCCGATTTTCTCCCACAGCCTGACCAACATGTCCGCCTTCCTGTTCAAACACCCCGGAGAAGCAACTTCAAAATGTCAAGCACTGCGCATGCGCCCCGCCGAGGCGCATTCAATGAATTTATAGTATGATGGCAACATGTTGCTGCTCATCGCTTAGAATTAAGTATTTACGTTAAGTAGGCCTATTTGTTGTTCAGATATTCAGAAATCCGTGTATTGTTCTATTCTATTCTATTACATTCTATTCTATTCTATTCTATTCTATTACATTACATTACATTCTATTTTATTCTATTCTATTCTATTCTTCCAGGGATGTTAATTATTCAAATGATGTATATGTGTAGATGTATATGTTTGGTTCTGGCCTGTAATATTATCCGTGTCTATTCTATTCTATTCTATTATTTTAAGGATGTAGATTACTCAGATGTAGATACATGTTCTTCAAATAGAAAAAGCGCAACACTCCATTGAAATATCCATATTACCTTAACAAAAAAGAATGATAATAACCCTATAATGTATTTTAGAGGGCTCATGTACAAATATCACAGTAAAACTAACAGTAGTCCCTATCAGAATTGCAGGACTATATAAGACTGATATAGGGATACGAGATGTAGTCAAGATTAAGATCAATACCATTGTCCACACACTGATCCCTATAGATTAGATTGGATATTGATCCTTAAAGGGAAACCCTTAATATGTAATATAATATCTGAGCAACTTTATTACTCCCTTAACTGTTTGTTTTTCCTCCTGTAAAATAAATAATGGCCTAATGTAAACAAAACAGCTTGGAATTACATTAAAAGTCATGTTTGTTGACTATCATCTACTCCCTGGAGAATGTGGTTCAAGTTAAGGTCTTGTGAATGGCTCATCTGAATATGATGCAGTAGAAAACATAGTTGCCTAGCCTAGCCATGTTGTATGAGAATGTTATGTATATTATGAGAAGTCTCCCTGCAAGTGAAATGGAAATGCTTTCTACCCATTCTAAAAACGCCGCCTGATCCCAAAGGCAGAGTGAAAAGTACTCACCCCGCCCTCCATCCACCTACCTGCGATCAAAGGAGTAGCAGTTCACAAACTTGTCAAGGATCCCCAAATAAATGTGCATTAGACCTCTCTGCATTTGGATGTATTCTGCATTTCTGCCAACAGAGGGAGACGTTCTCCACAGTTCTCAAACTTTGAAACTGAAATCTTCAAAGTTCTTCTGCTTAGAAACTTGAAAAAGGCATAGAATCCAGAGTTTTAAGGGAGTATGTGGATTATAATACTGTAATTTAATAATTCGGACTAATGAATCAGTTAATTAAATTAGATAGATAGATAGATAGATAGATAGATAGATAGATAGATAGATAGATAGATAGATAGATAGATAGATAGATAGATAGATACTTAAGTATTCAAGTATTATTTATCCAGTCGTCCATCTATCTATCTATCTATCTATCTATCGATCTATCGATCTATCGATCTATCGATCAATCGATCTATCTATCTATGTGTCTGTCTATCAAGACGGAAGAGTTTTTTTTTAGAGAGATCACAAGTATTGAGAGTCAGTGACACATTGTCTCTGTAGATGCATGTCGCATGAAACCATTTATTGTGTGTCGTCAGGTGTTGCACCTTTGGACTCCATTCTGCGTTGCGTTTATTTCGTCTTCGTTAGAGGACCCGCACGTTCACTTCTGTTACATAAAGTAATTCCCTGACGTCACTCGGTGGCTCCTTGGCTGCGCGGAGCTCAGCTGTGTGGCAAAACGAAGAGGAGTGAAGCGGACAGAGCGGCCTTGTTAGACCCCGGGACACAGCGAGTGGGACATGGCGCTTTAACGCGTTCCAGTGTGGATTAAAGGTAGGCATGCATGCATTTCGGCGTCTTCAGCGTCCGGACACCTGCAACATATCACACGCCACACGATATTGGTGATTACGCACAGGATTATGTTCAGGGCGCTCCTCGACGCAGGTGATGATCGTACAGCAGCCTGGCGTCTGTCAGCGATGCTGTAAGAGGCGGTTATAGTCCCCAAGTTTTTTTTTGGAATGAGCGAATTCCTTCAAACGTTGACAAATGGTGAATAAATGGTAGGTTATTTCATTGGAAGGAGGGCAGAATGCGGTGCTAATTGATTTTTAAATAATGATGTGAAGCAATGATCTATAGCCTATTAATAAGCTGCCAGGAAGTCTGTCTAAATGCTCAGAAATAATGAATTTGCCCTTTTTAGACTGCAGGTTTTTCATTGTTGTCCTCACTTTGCTCCATTATATTTTGTACAAATTAACTTGCTTAATCTAGTGGCATTACCCCAAGGTCTGTCAATCCTATCTGTATCTTCATTTGAAATAATGAATCTATGAAACTAGCCTTCTGGCCCATTCATGAATTAATGTGTCAGTGTGGTGCTCTGTCTTTTTCAACTTGTGGCAGAAAAGCAGGCCAATTATAGTACAATTTTAGATGTGCAGTCTGTTCCCTCGTGGGTATTTGAAGAATAGGAAATAAAAGTCTCTGCTGATTAATCACTGTTAACAAAGTTATGTCAACTATATCTGGAAACTTGGCCACTAACTTACAAGTTGTCTGTTGAAAACAGTTAAATTGTTGCCTAAGGGGCAGTGTTGAAACAGGCTTCAGCAGCCTAGATAAAGTCATATCAGATAAGAGTGACTAGGAGATGTATTTTGTGGTTTGTCATTGTAATTACAGGCAAACCAGTCTGTCTTGACCAGATCTAATCTGCCATGTTTCATGTCCCAAAGGTTGCATTCCTTATGTCTCCAAACCCCCTTTCTCCCATACTTCCAAAATCTAGTCACTTAGGAGCCAAAGAAAATATCTTTATTTTTAACAAAAATCCTGAATGTACATCCACATAACAAGATTGTACAAGTTAAAGCAAAAAGCTATTTCTCCTAATCAGTCTCACAGATGCACTAATGCTATTGTAACTTCAATTCCAGTATTGCTGCACTGCAATCATAAAAAATGAACTTATCAAGCAGTATTTTGCTACTGAACAGTCAGCTGCTAACATCAGCTGCCCCAATGCCCAGCGATCCATATTTACCTCTAGTGTCATGCAGAAGTTCATCGACAAAAATACTGTTTCTCATATTATGAGAAACAGTATTTTTATATCAGGTTTCCAGCGTGTGGATAGAAAGATAGACTAAGAGCCTGATGGTCGTGGTTACTGAAAGCCGATATTCATGGTTGACTGTTGGGAGTCATGCATGCTGTAAAGTAACAATGTTCTATCTGAGGGAAATATCACTTAAAAGTAAGACTGGGAGTGCAGTATCATTTTGATGACATACTCAGCAGGCGTGGAGCGGATTGTGAATTTGCTGGGTGTCCGGTCTCGCCTTGAGCACGCGCAGCCCTGTCAAGAGAGGGCAAGAGCTAGAGGGGTCAGGGGGCTCTGAACGCTGACCATCTGGCCGTTCGGGGGCTGGCTTCCTCACTGGCTGTCTTTGTTCCCAGGGAACAATTGGGACTTAATCTGGGGAGGAGATAAGCACGGCCCTTGTGACACCACTGCTGCACTCGGACAGGTTTCTCTCTGTAGCCTTGAAGGAGACGTCCCGCGTTGCTTTGCATAATTCTCGTTCTACAAAGGGCAGGTGACAGGCGTTTCTCCTCGCCTGATTGGTGCGTCTTGATTTCTTCAAAAACTGACTTTAGAAATACTGTGTGTTCAGTGTCATTGTGAAAATAGAAAGCTGTGAATTAAATTATTAATATTGTTATTATTTCCTTTTGAACACCAAATTTGGTGGAAGTAATAATCTTAATAGTTAGTCCACTCTTAACAGTATTCAATATGTCAGATTCCAAGTTTTATGTGCGCGTGGCTTTTGATGAGTAACATGCACATGCTATAAAAATACCCTACGAAAATCAGATTACAGATTTTTTACAAGTTGAAGTGAAATAGACATTGGTGACTCTCATTCCCTCCCTAAATTCAAAAGATAAAATACTGCATTTTCCACCTTTTATCTTGCCACTGGTCACACGATGATGATTCCTCTTTATTTTTCCTCTCATTTACAGTTGTTTCTTGGTGCAGAGGTTTTGAAATGCAGCATGACATTTCTTACAAGAAAAGCATTATCAAGCTTGGAATAGACCACTACTGGAGATCCATTTATATTTTAACCTTTTGTTACCAGGGTAACAGCTTGATTATTACATTTAATTCCTCTCACATCTTGAATATATCTGTACTGTGGCTCCTCCTATCCTTGTTGTGTTTATCTTCTGTGGAAAAAACTGAAGATGCATGTACATTTGAAACCCTGGCCTGGCATGTTCCACTCACACATTTTCTTATTCTTCTTCTCTGTTATGACAAGCGTGTGTGAGGGGTCACACAGATGTGTATTCTGTGTCATAACAAAAAGGCATACGTAACAATTGATTACCAATCCAGTCAGGAATGTGGAGGTTTCAGGTTCTGCTGTGGCTTTGGCTAGCTCAAATAATTTTCAATATTGATCTATTAGGAAAATTCATCCACATGAATCACCCTTGAAGATCATCTGCACAACCGACATAGATCAGAAAAAAACCCCCGCTGGGACTAGTCAATCAGATAGGTAATTGCTTCTCTTGATGCTTTCGGGTGAAATCCTCTTCAAGGTTCCTGTGAGCAAGAGTGGGTTCTCCTGATCCTGAGTACAGATGGTAGGAGGAACAAAATCCCAGCTAGAGAAATCTTTGCTATTGTTTTCACTCAGATGTGACAGGACCCAGAAAACAGGTGGTTCTTAAAACAGCCGTCATTCATCAAACTGCTGAGGCTCATCCAGAACCCCCCTGTATTCCATGTTGCTGTCGACCTTGAGAGATGATCAGCATGTTTTTTTTTTAAGGCTGACACAATTTATGATCAGACATATATTAAACACGGAAAATAAAATGAGTCAAAAATAAATTAAACAAGCTGCTTTCCATACTGAATAGATTTGATGTTTACGCTGAAAGAAATATTCAATCACACTGTGAGTGTGTGGATCGTGGCCGTTAGCTAACCAGATGTTTTTACACAGATGCTCCTGCAGACACGGTGTCCTCAGATGTGGGTAAGTCCGAATAATTCAATAAAAGCATGTAGGCTGTTCAGAATACCAATTATAGGTTTCGTTAATTATCACAGCGAGGGTCAGAGTGCATCGGATGACATCAGCGACGTCTCCTGAGTCAGCGGAAAAATGTTCAAATGCCTTCCATGTGCCATATTTCAGGAAACATCAGTACTGTGGAGTATCTCACCGCTGCTCCACAGAACCGAGCGTCTTCCGCGTGGATGCTTGTAAACTTTTAACCCGTCCTTTTTATTGGGGGTCAAGAATGCCAGCTCTGTGTAAAAATAAGAGCCAGATGAGATGAGGGAGTCACATCTTTCTGTGCTTTATTGAGGTTTTAGTAGTCGTTGGAATAAAAGGAGTATTATTAGTACTCATCATCTACTCATTCTTTGCAAAGTAACTGTTAATGTTAAGACCAACGTTAAATCTTATTAAAATCAAATTGATATATTTTATTCTTGCACCGTTTGATATTTGGTCCATTTCCATGCAACAAAATGCCTTCAAATGTGTAAAGAAGGCGCTCAATTACTTTTGATCATTTTCTACTCCTTTGGTCTTTTTAGTGGCCAGACGCTCGACAAAAATGCAGCATGAAAGTGAAGGGGGAGAGAGAGAGAGAGAGCATAGATAAGGTTTGGAGAGGGGGAATCGGTGGGGTCAGAGAGGGGAGGATGGACATGGGGAGAGAGAGGGAGAGGGAGAGGGAGAGGAGGTTAAAACAGATGTGGGAGTGATAGGGAAAGAAACAAGACAGCTGGATGTGGACAGCCAGCCAAATACAGTAGAACCACATTTACCCAAACGTCAGACTTAAGACGTTTTAATGAACGGGGAACGAGAGAGGGTGGCGCTCAATAAGAGACAAACTATATTTACTGTATGAAAGTGTATGACACAGTTGACAATTGGATCATTAAAGCCAATCTCACAAAGGCCGGTGCCCCTCCCCCGGCTGAAAGGAGATGTCAAAGGTCTGTGACCTCTTCCATTTATGTGCATTGATCCCTCCAGTGGAGGTGGGGCTTCCTCCTCAAAGCCCTCTGCCATCAGCTGTTATGTCTTAGTTTCACCTGCAGGAAGGCCGACAAGGCTTTCTTTACGTTTCCTATTATGTTTGCAACAATACATTTTAAGAATGAGGAAGACCGCTAGGAGTTAGAGCTACATATTTCAGTGAACAGACAGTTCCTTGGTGGGCATTTTCAGATGCTTGTAAAACTGTCTTAATTGTACTTACTGGCACGACGCCTGGATTATCGATGAACTTGATTGTTTTAACCTTGAATTTAACTCAAATACTAATACACATTCTCCCCATACACTCACTCATCCTCATTCTTTTCACATTGTGTGTCTGGTTGATAGCTGAAATTTTGTACTTACCGTTCAACCCATACAAATCTATTTGACAGCTGCACTGAGAAACCGCAAGACGCTATACCTGAACACAAACAGTTCATGAATTATTTGGGATAAACCACCCTTCCCCAAATATCTGACCATGAAGTTGTGCTGTTGGGTGTGTGCTGTCTACTTCACGCCCCGGTGTTTACGACCTGGGAAGGGGAAGGGGAAAGGCTCTGTGGACTAAAGTACCTCCCCAGCTCAACAGCCTTTATTCCTCGCAGCACTAGAACTTGGGTTATAATGATGGATGAAAGGAACTTACAGTCAGAGAGGTAGGACACGCAGTACGTAGGAGTGCAGCCAAAAGCCTGGCCTGAACATCCTGCTCTGTTTGTGAGGGAGGCTCTGGGTGCAGAACCTTTGTTTGTGGATGTGTGTGTGGTGTGTGTGTGTGTGTGTGTGTGTGTGTGTGTGTGTGTGTGTGTGTGTGTGTGTGTGTGTGTGTGTGTGCGCATTTATGCATGAGTGGAACATGGCGGTGATAGATGGCACTTCCTGTCGTCCTGTTAGTTATCTCAGGCTCAGACATGCAGGACAGGCTCTTATCTGTCAACCCTGGAACCCCTGACTGACCGACCGCAACGTACCCCAACCCCACCCCCCCCCCTCTATCTCTTATTAGCTTTGCAAAGCAGTAAATAACAACAAAACAGATGAAATCAACACTAAAAGGTAAAGAGCAATGTAAGAAATGCAGCCCCCAGCAGATCAAAGCTGAAACAGCTCGCTGGCTAAAATGATTGGAGTCGTTCGTCAGGAAGCGTGTCCGGACCAAAGTCAATGGGTCGCCATTAAGCCCGAGTGCGTGCATGTGTGCCCGTACGTGTGTATGTGTGTGTGTGTGTGTGTGTGGGGGGGGGGTGATGGCATGTCAAGGTGAAGAGTGAATTAGGAATTTCAGTCTTTTGTTCCCTGGGTGGGTTGAACTCTTTTTCATTAGCAGCTGTAATAAGAAAATGCGGTCAGTCACCCTGACACCTGGGTCACCGCATCCTACATTGCGTCTCGTATCGCATTGCAGAAGGATCCCGGCGTGGAGCTGTGACCTCACGTCTACACCGTTCCCCCTTTTTAGATCACTCTCCTGGATTTTGCGGGCTCCATTACACCAATGTAGCTCAGGAACAGCTCAGCGTGGTGTGGGGGGCGTCTCAGAGAGCACTTAGTAATAATATATCCTCATTTTGACTATTGAAATCTGCAAAGCATCCAGTTGAGAATCCCTCTGCCTGCAGTGCTGCTGTGGAACAGTGTGTTCTCACTGTATTTCTCCTGCACAGCGATGCCAGGCCCAGTGGAACAGAACCTGCAGCCAGAAATCGCTGCCTGCAGCTTACTCGTTCTGTTTAAAGAGCACAGTGTGTGCTGTGGCACCGGCGGCATTAGAATATAACACTCTGGAGGCAAGTTAATGGTTTATGGGTTGGAGTGGCTTGTTTTCGGTTTTGCTACGAGTTGCAGGCATACACGCTATTTCACTCATTCATCACAGCAGCAGTTTTTCATCTATTGATTAGTGTGATATGTGTTGTAGTTTTTGTTGAGTCCATTCTCTGGGCGTTTCACTCTATTTTTTGTTGCATGCATTTAAGTACAATGTTGTTATTATTGCTCTTTTGTTACATTTGTTGTCTATAGGGCCTAAAAAGATGGATTGTTTTCAGAATCTCTCTGTTTGATTACATGTGGTGCAATGATAGAATGATAGTGAGATGTGAATGTATTTATGCTCTCTCTCTAATAGCAACAATTATATATAATATATTGTATATATCATTTATCATTTATAATAATATATAATCTAATAATTTGTAAAGCTTTACTTTGTAAACTTGTAAAGTTATTTAGACTCATCACATTCTGGTAGATGATGTTAAATGATTCTAGTCATTTCTGATGAGTATTTTTAGCATCATTTTAACAGTGATTCATCTCGATTGATTGATTGATTGATTTTGAACCTTTTTATTGCATCTTAGTTTATTTTAGCTGATAGAACTGAAAGTAAAAAAATTTAAAAAAGGCAGAATACAGAAAAATACGACAGTGTTTTTTAGACTGTGTTTTTTTATCATTGCTGCTCTGAAGTGGTTAGAAGTTAGAAGGTTACAGCAGCATCATTCCCTTTACCCACATGTGCTGTCCCAAATCTCCCTACTCACACACACACACACACACACACACACACACACACACCACCCCAAACAGGTCTCTCTCTCTCTCTCTCTCTCTCTCTCTCTCTCTCTCTCTCTCTCTCTCTCTCTCCATATTGAAACGCAAGGTCACAGTGTGTTGATGCTGCCAGAGTCTGTGGGGGAGAGGCTTTTCCATAGGCTGTCACAGATTGTCCAAGGCCACGGTGACCAGGACCCAGCCCTCTGCTGCTAGGACTCGATGTTCCTGTCTGGCAGGGGAGGTCATTTTCTGCCCCACACCCCACCCACCCTCCTACATTTGCTACTCAAAGCACAATCAGTACAGAAAATCACACATGCCTTGAAGAGCTACAGGGCAGACTAGGGAGGATTCCATATCTGGTCAGTAAATAGATCTGTTCACTCACACGTTTATAACATAACTATCATTAGAGCTCGTCAAGCTAATTCAATGACTCTGAATTTCTACTAAGTCAGTCATAACTGCAGCTAAGATGAAGAGAGAGGGCTGTGTGAAGGAGCTCAGCCTGGCTCGTGCAGCAGCCAGACAGTCTTTGATTTGCATGCTGAAAGGTTACGTGTCATCTGTTTTGTCTAAATGTTTTCCTGGACAAACTCCAAACAAACTCCAGATTCTCAGCTCCCTGCTTTTATAAAAGAGAGCAGAATGCTGGATGCAAACGTTAACCTGTGAAGAGCAGAGGGTGATCCAGACGATAAGAGCTCCGGGGGCCACGTTGAGAACGGCTTCAGCCTCGTTCAGCTACAATACAGGGATGCATTTGGATCCCGTTCCTCGGGAAGGGTCGTGTTCGGCTGTGTTGGAGCCAGAGCTTTTGTGCTTGGGTCCATTATAAATGTCAAATATTGTTATGGAATAAAAATGAGCCATGTTTTGGTCCAGTACATTTTGGAATTCATTTTCAAATAGCCTCCTAACTCCAAATGATTCAGGGAACCGTGTCTGAAAAGAAAGCAGGAACACAACTCATATTAACGTGTTCCTGTCATCATCCCACTCGGTGACAGGTAACTTATTAACCAGCGTGTTTATTTCTATCCCGGAGCCCCGTCCAACTGGCACATCTGCCACGCCGGGAACATATCACTTCTCTCATAGCGGGATCAGCGCAGGATGAAGTGGCACCGGGCCTGAATAGGTTTACTGTCACTTTATCTCATCAGCGAGGTTTGTGTGTGGGGTCAAGCCCCCCGACAAAGGACGGCCCTGCTCCCATTGTCCCATTAAGACAAAGAGTCCTGCTGCTGCCGTGGCTCTTGCTGGGGTAAGATGATGAGATTTAAGTGTGGGTCTGGTCGCCGGGGGCAACCTGGCACTTATTAATGAGGACGGGGGGGTAAAGGAGGAGATGCGGTAAGGGAATGAGCAGGGTGGCGGGGTGACGGGGGGGGGGTTGGGGGTGCTGCTGATGCAGGGGTTGCCGCCTGGGGTCAGGAAGAGGGGCATGATGGATCCAGCTGATTGCCCAGTAAGGAAGTTTAGCGGGGAAGGAGAGGGGGCTCCTTCCTCGGGGACATTAACGGGCTTCATTGTCAGGGCGTCACTCAAATGGATTCAAGGTGGCTTTCAGGGAGGAAAAGAAAGGAGAAGTCCTATTGTGAAAGGGGGTTTCTCTCTGTGGCTGCCTTATGAACACAAGAGACCTCTTTCTTATGTCCTCTCCACATGCGCTCGGTGCTCCTGCGAGGCGAAATTGAGTTAGCTGGCGGGTCTGCTGCTGAAACCTGTCATGGCAGGAGGTTGTGTGGCTCGCATATCTTTTGAATCACTGCCTTTTGTGTGCAATTCTGCTTTTTCAGTTTTAAAACACGGTGCAATTGGACACAGCCGAATTGTTCCAACTTCCAAAATGTTTTGAGAAGACCCTTAGTGGATGTTTTTTTGTGTGTGCAGATAAATCATTTGGGTACAAGAGCATTTACATCTGGTGGTGAAGTGAAGTGTCCCATCTTAGTTAGACCGGAGAGTAAGGAGCAGCGCAGGCCAGTCCCGGAAACGGAACCCGACCCCTTCCTGCTCCTGTCATCTGATAAGAGCCAATGTTTTGATAGTGTTGGCCCTCTCAACGTGATCCATGCCTCCCCTTTTACACCCCATAACAAATAGGGCTGTCTAAACATCAATTTATGGCCAGGACAAGGCCTGGTCAACCGTGATCAAAGATCTAGTCAGGGATGAGCCCTTAGGTGTTGACCAGATGTTAAGATCTTACTGGCTCGGTGTCCCTCTCAGCTTGTGAAACTATAGAATAAGTCAATAATAAGTCATTTCATTATCGTATGTTAAGCACACAACAATTGTGTCAGTATCCCTGAATTCATCACATTTAATACAAGAATGATTGTTTCAGCTGTAGTTAAATTAAATTATTAAAATTAGATAAATCTGCTACATCACTTCTGACACTCAAGTAATGTTAATATTTAATGTCTTTCTCCTTCACCCCCGTTACCATTGACCTTAGTTTGACCACTGCTGATGACAGATTTACAGTATGAAATAGAACTCATTGTTGTCTTATTCAATATGGCTGTGCTGAATAAGTCCATAAATGCATTAGGGTCCTGTTGTTCAGACAGAGGTGAACTGGCGTTCAACCCAGCAGTGTTGTAAAATGCAGATTGGGTTCACTTACAGGCCTTCCATTTTATTACACAGTCATGAACGGCATTGTAAACTGTCACTCATCCTTCACTTTCATTCATCTATTCCATCAGGGCTAAAAGCCACAAGGACGAGTATTTCTGTTTTCTGTTTACATCATCGAAGGACTGACGGTTTTGTCCAGAGAAGAAGTAAGCTCGGGTGTTATTTCAACTTGTGACGTGCAGTCAGATGTGTAAACGGTGATAATATGTTTGGTTTGTGAGTGATTTATAGCGGAGGTTCTCCGAACGGCCCCACAGGCTGGATCTGGCATCAAGCAAAGGTCTTTGGCCTTGCAAAGGAATGAGTGAAGGATTAACCGGGATCAGTTTCTGTAAAATAATCATAATAGTTGGGGAGACATTTTGATAACCTTCTTATTGACATATTAACAGAAGTAATAAGGAGCGTCTGCCTACATGACATTTCTAAACAGTCAATTTCCATTGTTTTGGTCACGTATGTCAAAACGTGGTGCAGTACAATAATATTCACTAGATTTAGCCTTATAAATAAAGTACGTAACATAGAATCCAAATGGTTTGGTATTTATCAACGTTATTTAAGAATACTTCATGAATGGATACTTAGACACAATCACTTATCCAGTATTGCCTTCGAGTAACGGGGCAGATTAAAGCTTCTTCTTAGCAACAAGAAGCTACAATATCCACCAGGAACTATCTACTTTTTTTAGCAGGCTTTGTTTTCTCAAGATCAGATTTCAGTTTGCGTTGCGTCCAGTGATACGTGACGCCGGCCTTTCTCTTTGACGGAGATTCAGTTTAAGGTTAAATGCGTTGCCCTTAAACTCATCCGCTGGGCCAGAGTGTGTGGCAAGGTCACTGCTCCAATCAAGCTAGCGTTAACACAAAGGCTGCTTGTCCCCTAATGATTTAGCTCCACGGTCCCTCAGCCCCTCGCGGGCCTTCCCAGCCCCGCCGCCCCTTTCACACGCCACCCCCCCCCTAGCCCCTAATTTTGAAATGAGTTTTATAACTGGACAGTAAACTTCCAGTGGCTTAATGATGATGACTTCTTCATCTGCCCAAATGCTCCTTTTGTCCGCCCCTCCCCGGCCCTCAGCCCCTCAGCTCCCCCGGACCCTGCCCCCGCCCCGGTCACACCAGGCCTTCAACCCTGGTTCACCCCCCTTTATAGTTCCGCAGATAATCCCTTACAACACACACACACACACACACACACCCTCAGGCTATTATCTCCGCTGAGCCTTGCTCTCTCTCTCTCTCTCTCTCTCTTTCTCTCTGTTGCTGCCGACTTCAGCAATGGCATTCAGCTGGAATGTTAGCCTTTTGTTTGTGTGGTCCCGCTGGAAAGGCATGAATGACCTCAGCTCATCTGCTATCCTCACTAGCAGCGATTTGCACTTCAGGGCCCAGCAGGTAGTCCGGCGGGGGGGGGGGGGGGGGAGGGGTTTCGAGAGAAGGTTGCGGGGGCTTTTATAAGGAAATTAGAGCGGCGGACTGCCACCCGGATAGTAAATGACAGTGCGAGTCCTCACACCTTCGGCGTCAGGTAGCCAACGTGAAGCGGGTGGAAACGGGGGAATTGCGGTTTGCGGGAATTTTCACGTGCCGGCTGTTGTTGTTTCGTTTTCTTGTTTTTCTGTTTTGACAGTTTAGCTACAGGAGTGTTTTTCTATCATAAGCCCCCAGACATGTGCTATCTAGCACCTCGGCCCCTGTACTTCCTCCCCAGCTGATACTCGTCCCTCATCTCTCGGATATGTCAGTTGGCCCGATGTAACTTGTTTTTCCGACATTATCAAAACCTTGACCTTGCCGTGTTGTTTAATAACGCCTGCCAGTGTAAGGGTCCCTTACATTTCAGATAAATACATTATGTTAGTTAGTCAATGTTAGAACAATGTCAACTTTAGTCTCATTCACCTGTAGTTAAGTCCAAGCTGTTCCATTCACCCAACCATAATGTGGGTCGGTCAGCTGCTGAGTCAGCTAAGACAAAGCAACCTCTGGGAATCTTAAGACTAAAGGGGAAGAAGCCCTCCCACCTCCAGATCTCAGATCCCTCTGTCCGAGATCTCCCAGAACCCCCCCAGCCTGTCACGTGACTCGTCTTTCCTCAGGTGGTGGTGGCAGGGATACTTCCCCTTTTGTCAGGGCCTTTAAGCGGGAGCTCAATGCAGCGGTGAAGGATGAGCTCGGGGGCGGGCAAGCATTCAATCCAGCTTCTTTTGTTGTTTTTTTTGCACAGGGTTTTTTTTTTTTTGAGGCCAAAGAAATTGCCGAGTTTACTCATCATCTCCGTTTCAAATGGGCTACTTAAAACCGGGCATGTCAAAGTCAGGGGCTTGGACATAAATCACACTGACAGCTCTTTTCCTCCCGGTTGAACTTGTGGCATCAGTGTGGATGGATCAACGTGTAGAGATTTCACTTGCGTTATACCTGATAAGCATAGCAGCTTTTAGTTCACAGTGTTTAGATGACGCCGATCACGTGAAATACAAATTCTCTGTCTCCGTCTGTCTGTAATGCTCGAGACTCCGTGACAAATACCTTGTGTGGTCTAAAGCAACATTAACTGGACAAATTTCACAGTCAAACTCAAGCCCAATGTTTAGACAAAGGTGGCTGATTGAGAGAAATGAGTGCATGAAAGCCCCGTAGGGACTAATGGAGGCCCTGATTGGCTAGCGTGGTGGTTTACAGCTGTCCCTCACGCTGGTTGTGCCCCACTATAACCATTGGAGAGGAGGTGAGAAGAGCCGTAGACAACTTGATTAAAACAACTGTTGACTGTGTCTGTGGTAATGAACTGGAACATCAGTCTCACGGCTCAGTGAAGCAAGAAACTTGGGCCAGTAAAGTGAGATGTTTTACTAAAAGCTTTACGGCTAAATGAAATAGGATCCTAACCGTATGTAGAACTGAATAAACAACTAATGCCGTACTATATTACTTTAATTTCCATTATTGTTTTCTGTTCTGAGTGGAGATTTTCTTTTTTTCAGAATGGAAAATGGACTTTTTTAGACTGCTTCTAGATAGTTTTCTGTTTGGTGATTGCTATTTTAACTCAGTGGCTCTCATTGACTTTTAGTGGTATCAATGACGGACTTAGAGACTCATTGCTATTGTGAGTGTTCAGTGCATCTACATGTGTGTTTACTTAGACTTACTATTTACCTGACAAATTCTTGCTGACTTTACTTAACAGTGAAATTAATTAGTGGGCAGTAAAACCGAGGCAGCAGCCTTCGGGCCACGTACTCGGTGGAAACAGTTTTGTACATAGTAACCTTTTTTTTCTCCAGGCCACAGTAAATGATTAACATCGGATATTACTAACCGAAACAGTGTCCGGGCAGTGTTTGACTTGGCCGTCTACTGGCTGATGGTGTTTACCGTTGAAATGATATCTCGAAATATGTCGATATCAGATTATAACGTTCCAAATGGAATATTGTACATGAAGTGATTCGATTTGTCTCTCATTTTGATGTCAATTTGACATTTGACTCTGTTGATGTGTGTACACTTACATCCAATGCCTTCAATCCTGAACCGCTTTTGTTATTTCCTGAAAATCTGTCCGCTCTCCACTCGGCACTGTAATGATAAGGCACGTCACTAAGGCTGTAATAACATATAATCTCCAACATCTGCCAGCGCCTGTTGATTTGTGGTGCATCACCGTTTATTTATTTTGACCAGATGAGCCCCTGGTATTTATAGCAGGAGTAAAAGCCCAGTGAGGGGTCAATCCCAGGCAAGGCAGCGAAGACAAAATGCTCAAGTTGACCTGACATTCTTGTCCCCATTTTGCCAGCGACTGATTCTCCAGTCTCTAAATTGGCCCCAATAAAAAAGAAGGGTGTGGCAGAGAGAGGCTGAATGGGGAGAAATGAGAGAGCAGATATCTTATTTTAAGACCCCCCCCCTCCCCACCCACCTTCATCTTCTTGTATGAAAAACAGTGCGGATCTACTTCCACGTGACTCAGTGCCCACGGCGGATGTCTTGGCGTGCTGTTGGCTTGCTGGGGGTCACGCGTGGCAGGGCGCCTCGGCGGTGTGGCAGCAGGGAGATGCTGGCCTCCTCTTTGTTTCCCCCCGCAGCTCTTTGGCCCTCCAAGAGCATCTGTCACCACAGGGGGTCAGCGGGGCCAAGATGAATGAGCCCCCGGTGGATTCCCTCCCCTCCTTGGCAAATGGCATAGGACGAGGGAGGGCATAGGGGACTTAGGGGGAGGGGTCTGTGTGTGTGTGTGTGTGTGTGTGTGTGTGTGTGTGTGTTTGTGTGTGTGTTTGTTTGCATGTGAGTGAGAGAGAGAGAGAGAGAGAGAGAGAGAGAGAGAGAGGTAGGGGATCTGCTGTGGTGAAGGAACAAGTTGGATTCCTAGTCCTTCCTGTAGAGTATCATGACCAAGGTGACTTGAGACATATTAGATAAGAATAAAACTCTGTGAGCTGCTTGGATTTTACCGGACTCTCCGAAGGATTTATCATCTAAAATGGACTACCTTTGAAATAAAGCCTCCGTCACGCTGTGGGATTTACCTCTCGGTTTGGATTTTGAGGGATCAGGTCCACTCGCCGAGGAGTCATGGAAGGTACAGGAGAAGCATTTTAAAGTGTTAGCTCTGTCACATGTGGCATTCGACCCAACGTAGCATTGATGAGATTGGGCTTTTAGCACCTAATTTACAGGACGCGGAGAGATGTTAGTCCCTTTTCTCATTTCTACCCCATCCCCCTTCTGAGGGCTGACGGTCAATGTCTCTCTCAACACTGCTTTTCTAATGTAAAAAGTGAGCTGGGCTCTTTCCCGCACTTCTACCACTGGTACAGACCTTTCATGTGTTACAGCATAACAATGCTAAAAAAAGTGTTAAAGTTTAATCATAACTGTATTCACATTTTATTATTTTGATTACTGTGGTGAGAGGGAAAAACTCTCTCAGTAGTAGTTTTGGTAAAACTACTGAAGTAGGTAAATCATGGATTAACTCCTTATTCACTTTAGTTACTGGAAAAACAGAAAGAAATGACCTCATGTCAGGTTTACTGTCCGCAGCATCATCCCTCCTTTTTACTACTTTTTCTGTGCTAATAGGATTTCTTCACTTTTTATTTAAGAAATACTTTGAAGGCTCCCCTAAATTAGCCAGAATGTGCTTGAACCAGGTTAAGAGTTAAATTTAATCCTCCCTCTATTGTCAACAGTGTAATGTAATTATGTAGATGAAGGGAGAAACAAAAGGAGGAGTGGAGAAAGAGAGAGAGAAACAGGGAGAGAAAGAGAGAGAGGGCGGGGTTAATGCGAGGGTCAGCTCACTGGGCTGGAGTTACTGTAAATATCTAACATGTTTTAGGATACATGTGGTGATATCTCTCTGAGGTTGGATCTCAGTTTACACCTCGTCGCTGAGCTATCCGTTTTGATCTCTTCACCCAAACTAAATTCAGGACCGTTGCCAGTTAGTGAAGCAATTCAAATCTGTGGAAAAAAAGTTCTTTTAACTTGTGACCCTTTCAATAACATAAACTTAGTAATCAGTATCATTACTTTTTGGATAACATTTTAAGCAATATTTCACCTTGGTAGAACATGCATACCTCCATGAGTTTATCAGTCACCATCCAAAGCAGTTTGCCTCATACTCAACATTCACACCCACGGCTTCTTTCACCTCATCAGTTACTGGAAATAGGCAAAAGTACTTCTTGAAAAAAAAGTGACATAAAAAAACATGTCAGGCTCACATTTCCATATTTTTCTGTTTTAAAAGTATGGATTTTACTAAAAGCAAAGTAAAGTAATACCACTGCTGACAGGGTGGATTTGAAAAGGGTTTATCAAAGTCAAAAGATTAAATGTTTAAAATATTTATTTACTGTGATATTATCAAACAAAATGTGTTCTTGGAAACGTTATGGACAGAGCAGCACTGTGAGCTTCTCATGTGTGTGCACTTTATGTTATTTTACGTTTTTTTAATATAACAATGCAAAGGAACAGTGATTGTTACCTGGGCTGTCACGGTAGCTTTACGAAGAGTGGACAATATGATGTGAATGTGTTTGTGGGAGGGCGGGCGAGTACAAATTGCACTTGAATCTGTGTACATGCATATGTGTGTGTGAAGTGTATGTGTTTAGCTGTTGCCTTGAATCCCCCTCTGGCCAGAGGTAAGGTCCTAAGCCAGTATGTCAGCCTAAACATTCCTTCAAATGTCATGACTGGAAAAACAGGACCCTATGAAGCAAGCCATGCACTCTGCCTGATTTACGGATACATTTCCATCTCTGGAGGCATCTGCGTCTCCTTCTGTGTTGTCCACCCTTCACGACTAGATAAGATGGAACAGCACATTTCATAAGATCAATGTTGTAGATATTTTTTCCTCAAGCCAAAATTGCTGTGACCTAGTAAGTTGCCCAGTAGGTAAGAATGTATAGAGTTTCTATTTTGTCAACTGACCCATTGACGTGTCTACTGTTTAGTTTGATTAGCTCTATCATGCAGGCTAATCATTCACAAAAAAAAGTTTTGGCCAGTAAATGCAAGTTGGTCCGGCTTTTTGCTCTTTGCAGGACTTGGACCCCAGACCGGCCACTCTCTTTCAGAATAGCACCACACAGACAGAAGTGATGACAGGGTAGATTGTGGCAGTCAATGTTTTGAAGGGAACTTTGCTTCTGTTGTATCAGACTCTGAGTGGCTAAACAATACTTTGACAAAGGGTCAAAGTAACTGTGACTGTGTGTGGTGTTGCAACCATAAACTAAAACACCCCGGTGTGTTTTCATGAAAATACCCCCAGGGCCGTGGTATCACGTAACCCTTTTTTAGCCCCTCGATACTGAGTACATATGTCGTGGTTTGATGCAATCTGTTACAGCCCCTCTTAATGTTTGAGTGGCCACCCTTATAGCTCTAAGTGCACCCATTAATGTTGGCAATGAGAATGTTTCTGTGGACCGTGGTGACCTTTAGAGGTCAGAAACAGCAGCAGAAGAGAAATAAGAGAAAAAAATGGTTTGGGCTTTTTATGTACTTTGGTTGTAATACAATTGTACAAGGTTTCAACTGGTTATGTAGCTTAGTGGTGTTCAAAGTCGTATCCAGGGACCTCTAGTGGCCCTTCAGCAGTCTCTAGGGGGGCTCATTAAATGAATGAAGTAGTTTTAGATTAGTTAAGATTGGCTACTTAGAGAAAACCTTTTCATATGTAGTCTCTGGCCTCATGTTTGTGTGTAGGTCCTCAGTATGATACAAATGTAAAGCCTCTGCTCCGTCTGTGTTGTTGGGTTTCTCATGCCTGCTCGTTATAAGTTGTTTTTAACAGTTCTCTTTATTATTGGCAGTGGCATTCTCTGATTATCTGCTTGCTCTTCCTCAGGTCTAGAGCAGCGGCACTGAGAAAAAAAATGTCTTTGCTGAAAGTTTCCACTGAGTGGTAGTGACCCAGCATGTAGCAGAAGTGAACAAGTCCCTTCACGCCTGGGAACAATCAGACAAGGTAAGACACCTCCCTGTTAATGTGCTGTTATTCCTTTATCTCTGTTTGCAAAATAGCACTGGCTGAGACTCCCTGAGAAACTAAACTCTCATTTGAAAGCGCGCTGGTGTTTCTATATTTTCTCCCCTGTGTTCCTCTGGAATCCACTGGGCAGAAGATCAGACCAGCTTGTTTTGACCCGGGGTCACATTCATGCAATCTGTTGATGCCACCCAGAAGCCGAGGAATGGACTTGACTGACTGATGGACGAACTGAACTGCAATCTCAGAGTCACCATAAATTAACAGCCCTTTTTAGCCCGGAGGAGTCCGCTCATTATGTTCGGCCATACATCATGCAGGATTCAGCCACTGGCTCACCTGAAATACCCCCCTGCCACTAAAACTGACCTTAGCAACCACCTGAGTCACAGCTCAGAAACATCCTTTTAGCGACCTCTGCCACGGTCATGCTTTGTTTTAAGAAGCGCAGGTGATAAAAGGTCATTCACCTCTGGCTTATGTGAGTTAATGACAAATCTGTCCGCTGAGGCTTGAGGCTCAGCCGGCCAGAGAGGAGCCTCCGGAGCCTCCTTTGACTTCACAGTCAAACAGGCAGCCGTTGCCTCAAACGCCCTCGGGCGCCGGTTTTCTTTTTTTTTCCCCTCTTTCTCCGTTCCGTCACCTTCCTCCGTCAGTGAAGAAAGAAAATACTGTAGCTTCGTTCTGCTAAGCTGCTTATCTCTCTGACAGCACAATCAGGCACTGTTAATCTTGTCTTTTGTCTGGGTTTGTCGGATTCCTCCTGCCCACCCTGGAAGGTTCTTAGGTAAATATTGGGTCTGGAATCCGTCTAGGCGTGGGCAGAATGGGACCTGGAAGGAGAAAAGCAGCTCCGAATTGATTCCCACCCTGCTCACTATTGACAAAATAAAAGGGTTCAGGGTTTCTGAGTGACCAGAGACTAAAGGCATCATGTATCTTGTACATGTTGACTCAGTGAAGGACATGGTGCAGATGAACAGGGAGTAAAAATGTTGTTATAGATTTATTTTATTGATTCCTTTTTTCCTTCCTTTTTTGGCCTTTTTATAACTCAAAATTAAAGTAATGTATAAGTATTTATGTGTTAAATATCAACATTGTTTGATTCAGACCTTAATTTAATTGCCTTAGTACATGAAAAAAAAAGATCTGACGATTATGTTGCTACCTGCAACATGCACATTTGAGATGCTCCTTTCTTTACACACCTGAAACCCTACAGTATATCTAGCACTTGGTTTCCTCATGTAAAGCAAGAAATCTGAATGATACTAGAGACACCAAATAGGACACACAAACATTTAAGGAGATGGATTATCTTACACAACACTGTTGAGTGGTATCTAATTCTGTAGTTAGTTATTTCATTACTACAGGTCTGAGGACAGTTTATGGCAGCTTTGTTTTTGAAGTCAGTCATATAACACCACCACACTCACCATAGTCAAAACACAAGATAGAGCACATTAGTCTGTCATGGAAGTACTTCAACAGCTGCACAGGCTCTTAGCTGGCGGTGGAGTCTGCTCCCCAACAGCTGAAGCCTTCAACCTGCGCCTCCACTTGGCTGCTCTAGCGTTGGACCACAACACTAGTCACCACCAGTCAAACGTAACTCAAGGACAAACACGGGAGGCCTTTCAGGCCAAGATCATGTGTCAGGAGAGGAGCCAAAAACTCCCATCCCACACAGCACTCTTGATTGATCCCATACTCTTGATTACTGGCTAGGTATGACAAAACAAAGATTACAAACTGTTTTGAGAAGAAGATTGAAGAATGGGAGTTCACTTTTTGAGCTTTACATGGTTTTATCAGCCATGTAATAAATGTTCACCGGCGTAACATAGCTTAGTCCCTGGTCATCACTGCTTTTTCACCATAAAAAGAATACCCCCTCCCTGTCTTTCTTTTAGTCCTCCTGTCTGTCTCTCTCTCATTCTGGTGACCAGGCCACATGCATGGCCCTCTGTCCAGCTGCCACCTGCCACCGGAGAGCCACCCAACCCCGGGCCCACACAGCCGACCCCAGCAGATGTCCCAGAGTGGACACTGGGGTTGGGGGGGTGGCCACAGGGGACAGGGCAGGCAGAGTGACAGAACAGACAGAAGAAGAAAGAGGCAAAAAATAGGAAGAGGCCATTGGCCTTGGCCATTATGTTTGGGCTGACATAGAGAAATAGCTTTGTGTGTGTGTGTGTGTGTGTGTGTGTGTGTGTGTGTGTGTGTGTGTGTGTGTGTGTGTGCCCAACACAAGTGTGTTGTGAGTGTGTATTGTAGTAGTAGTAGTAATAGTAGTATTAATAGTAGCAGTAAATATATTTTTGGAAGCTATTCAATATCTTTAAATTTGATTTTCATGCCAAATAAGTAGTAGTAGTATAAGTAGTATAAATAGTATTAGTATTTAGTGTTTCTTGCAGAATTTTATTCTTTGTAGGGTTCCTCTGAATTTAGTCCACGGGACATTAAAACCCAGGATACTGCGACTACTACTACTACTACTATTACTACTACTACTACCACTACTACTACTAATAATAATAATAATAAAATCATCTTCATGCATGTGTGTCACATTAGAATCAGGTTTTGGGCGTGTGTGTGAGCCTTTGAGTCTTTTTGGAAGTCCTTTGCTGTCTTGTATAACTTGCCTTTCTTTTGTGTGAGCTAATTATCAATGCAGTGAGATGAGCAGTGCCATGTGTGGCTGTCTTTGTTCACGCTGCTCCTCTTTCCTCCCACAGATAATGGGGAATTCATACGCCGGGCAGCTGAAGTCTGCTCGATTCGAAGAGGCTCTCCATAACTCCATCGAGGCGTCACTGCGCTCTAGCAGTGGAGATCCGCAGCCCATCTTCACACAGCTCTATCTAGAGCCAGAGCAGTATCCTGGCAACATGGAAGGTATGCTACAGCTGACATCTTGACATAACCAGGGTCTATGCAGGAAAGGACTCAACACGGTCTCTCGTGATCACTGCAGTAGGATTGACAAACAGACAGACTGGGGAAAAGTCTGTTTTTCCACTTTTATTATTTGAATTATTTGTATTTGTATTTGTATTTGTATTTGTATTTTTATTTGTATGTGTATTTGTATTTTTATTATTTATTTTTATTTTATTTTATTTTTATTTTATTTTTATTTTATTTTTATTTTTATTTTATTTTATTTTATTTTTATTTTTGTCTTGAATTTACACGATTATTCCTTCACTGACACTTTCACTGACTCCAGGTTTAACAGTGAATCTCATATATAATACATTAAAGATACTCTGGGGTGTAGTGTGCTGGGAGCGGTGCTTGGGACCAAACTCTTTTTAATTACTGTATGTAAAGCACTGTCAACATGATCCAATCTGATTGGTCCATCAGACATGAAGTGTAAGGCTGACCTGTCGCTCCATGGCGGGGAGCCCCCAGGCCACGAGACGCTGAACGGCCACTCTTCCAACGATCTGGAGGAGCTGGAGGAGGAGGATGACTCAGACACCAGCAGCCCTCCGCTTCCCTACCTACAAGCCCCTGCCCCAGATGGCTGCTGCATGCTGGATGGTAGGTCCTTCACACCCACAGTTGACTGCAACTTTAGGCCTACAGCAGCCCCTGTACAATCTATGTTAGTTAGTATATCTGTCTGAATGTCTGAATCTTGTATGGGTAACACTAGAATGAAAACTTTGACAAATGAAAAAGGAATACGCTGAGTTTATGGGAGATTACGTGATGAGAACAATTTGTGGAGATTGGTAAATTACTTTCGCTGTGGAAAGGTCAAATCATTGTGCAGCGGATGAATACATGATTGCTCACATAAAATAGTTCCAAAATAAACCTGGATACATCAGCTATGTCGAGTTTTTATGACTAACACATAGTATGACGGATCGCCATGGAGAAAAATCTGGCGGCGACCGTGGATGATTTTGATATCTCTATTCTCATCACTCAACCCTGACTGAAACCCCCCCCCCCCCCCCCCCTACACCTCCCTCCTCAGGGTTCTGTCAGGCCGGCAAGGACCTGCGCTTGGTCTCCATGGCAACGGAGCCCATCGAAGTCCCAGCCGGCTTCGAGCTGGTCGGTGCCAAGTCCCCCAGCGTCCCCGAACACATCCTAGTGTGTGCCGTGGACCGGCGCTTTCTGCCTGACGAGAATGGGAAAAATGCACTTTTAGGTCAGTCTGTGCCCGTGTGGTCTGAGATGAGAGGGAGCGGGACGGATAGCTATCGGCCTCGCTTTATGATCCTGGTGAAATTACATTTCATGTCGGCAGCGGCATTCTTCGGCATGCGTCATCAGAAAAGATTGTATTCATTTGTGACTGTAGCATATGAAAACAGGCAGAAACACTCATTGAAGAAGGGTAATAAGATACCCTTCTTCATTGACTGCTTCTGCCTGTTTTTCATTGGCTGTTTTGGTTATCTCATGTTTGGTGTGCATGCAGTCTTTACCAGCCGTACACTGTGTTATATGTATTATAGAATTCTGATTGTATATAATCCTCATTGGGTTTTTATTGCGTCTACTTCCAGGGTTTTCAGGAAACTGTGTGGGCTGTGGGGAAAAGGGTTTCCGGTACTTCACTGAGTTTTCAAACCACATCAACCTGAAGCTGTCCACCCAGCCCAAGAAGCAGAAGCACTTAAAATACTACCTGGTGAAGAATTCTCAGGGTGCTCTGTGCAAAGGACCCCTCATCTGCTGGAAAGGTCTGCACACTGCCTCTTCCCATCACCGTTTTACACTTGTATCTTGCGATGCACTCGTTTTTCCCCCGATGATCTGCCTCGTCGGACGACCAAGCCGTTGCTCTGTGTCCTATCCACATGTGAAACATCAGTAATCAGTCAGTTAGTCCATTTTTTTTTAATCATTCCCCTTCATTGATTCCCAGACTGTAAAACCCGTCAGTTGTCCAGCAGTGCATCGACCTCCAAGCCCAGCTCGTCCTCCTCTCACAGCAGTAAGGAGAACGGCGGCACCAACGGACACAGCTCCTCTCCCTTTTCCCTCTCAGGTGAGACTCAACATCAGTCACGCCATTTTGCAATTCTCTTTCACTTTCACACAGCACAGAAGACTCATTAGTCCGGTTCAAAACAGGTCGACGTGATCATGAGGTCACGGTTTTTGCTAGATGCATATACCAAATTTTAAACAATGTTTTTTTGGTGGTGCTCAACATCATATGAGCATTAAACAGATTCTGCGCCAGTTTCCTTTTCGACTGGCTAAAGCTCCGGGGCTTATGGTATTGATTTGTTCTCTGGACTCTGGAGGCTTTCAGAGCCTGTCAACAGGGATCTCACATGTTAATGTGTCGGCGTAACTCTTCCCTGCTCCCTCCTCCGCCGGTGTACTCGGTTGTCCTTGAGATGCATCCTGCTTCCAAAGAGGTCCCGGTCACGCTCGCTTAGGAAGCAGAGGGATTTGACACCATATTACTCCCCCGCTCCTCCTCCTCCTCCTCCACGCCAAATTACTGTGTTTATCCAACACTGTGTAGTGAACAGGAGAGTTTGGGTTTATTTGTACAATGAAGGACAACCGACAAAACCGGTTTTTCACTAAACATGATCCCACAGTTATAGCCAATGTTGTTTTAAGTGGACAAGTGGACTTCACGCAGCAGCACGGGGGGGCGGGGGAGACACTTGGTAGGCAGGGTTTGTGTTTTCATGGTTTTCATCGTGAGTGGCTGTCTCTTGTTTCTCCGTACCAGATTCTCCGCCCACCAGAACAACACAAACCACCTCAGTGTTTTTTGGAGGTCAGGACCTGGGCAGAGACTGCAGTTTCCTCAAGCCTCTGGCCTCCACACCAGGGCCCAAGACTCTACCAATAGGTTAAGCTCTTTTCCAATACCCCCTATAGCTTGGCAGTCAGCTAATATGTTATTACTATACATTATCACGCACATGTTCCTGGTTACCCCTAGGCTTCAATATAGGCATCTGTAAGGATTTAGATGCTCTCCGTCGTCACGTCAATGACACTTACCTAAGTGTCCTTGTCCGTATGCTGAAAAGTGTTGCTTAGCTACAGGTTTGTTTACGTGGGCTAGCATGAGGCAGATGGAGCTGTGGCTGGTCATGTAGTTAAGATTACTGTTTGCTTAGACACACACACACATATGTACACAAACATGTGCATGCATACACACTTGGGCATACACGCAGATCAATACTGAAGGAGGGAATCTTGTAATGACTTTTTAAGGCCTCGCTATCCATTAGCCCCCTTACAAGGTTGTGATATTGACAGGCAATGGCTACACGTAGCAATCAATGTTTTAGCGTAATGCATACACAGTGAATATGAGATTGGAACATCCCATCAGGTCATTGGCAATAGCCATTGATCTATAGGTAATCAATAACTCAGTGTTAGTACTGACTCATCTTTATTTATGATTAAAAATAGTTTTCCAGAAAAGTGTTCACAATGCAGGGTTTCATTTCTGAATCATCAAATATATAGTCTTAACCAACTTTAGTGTTTGTGTGCATGTTTGTGCATGTGTGCCTCTGTGTATGTGTGTGTGTGTGTGTGTGTTTGTGTGTCCAGTACCCACAGCTCTGAGGGTGAATGGGCCGGCTAATGGCCTGGGTGTTGACGGGTCGCGTCCTCCCTTACTGAGCCCATCCCAGGTCCCCTTAAGGCCTCAAGGCCAGGGGTATCGCAACGCTGACTTGGGAGAGAGTCCTGGTAAGCCCTGCTCTTTTATCCTGGACAAACAGAATCTGTCTTATTTACAGTATAAATACATGATATGTCATACATGCATGATTTTCTTTCTTTGACCATGTTTTATGTCATTGGTTTCTGCTGTTTAGTTTCTTCTGCCATGAACTCCGGTCCTCCAAAGAAGCGCCACCGGAGTTGGCACCCCAGCTCGTTGGTGCCTGTCCCACCAACGGCCGTCCCTGTTCCGGCCATCCGGCCAATAGTTTGTTCTCCAGGTCAGAACTCATGTGTTCAAGTTTTCCAGTTTTCCAGTTTTCCTCTATAACCCATAATGTAAACTGACCTCCTAATGTCATATGACTCCTTTTAGCTCAATTCATTCATGTGTGTGTGTGTGTGTGTGTGTGTGTTTGTGTGTGTGTGCGTGTGTGTGTGTGTTCATGCCTGCGTGTGTGTGTGTGTGTGTGTGTGTCTGTGTCCTTGGGAGACCTGTCTTGTTGACTACACTTGGCGCTCTCACCAGCCTCCCTCTCATTTCTGGATGAGGAGGCCACAGCCCTGACATTCTGTGTTGTTAGGGATGATTCACCCAGCATCGCCATGGCGATAGGCCCAGAGAGTTTGTTGCAGAAATGATGAAAAATTACATAATTGAAGAAGATTTATGCCAGACAGTGATTGTGATCATATATTATACCCCCATATGCTTTGCTGTCCTGTTGTCTGTGCAATGTTTCTATGACCACACTACAACATCCACAAATACTAACCACAATGAGTTCTGTCTAATGTAAAAATGCTACAATCTCAAACTCAACTCAAGTATTTCTTTTGACTGGAACGGTGATCCCAGTATTGACATGGCATTCTTTTATTTCTGTCCAGGCTCTGTGCTGGCTATCCCCGCTCCTCAGCCACCGGTAGCGGGGGTCATTCAGCCCCAACCGATCACTGCTGGAGAGACGGTCATCGTCCCTGACAACCTGCTCAACACTTCAGGAGTTCGCCCTGTCATCCTCATCGGTACAAGCCGGTTTCTTTCAGCTTCTCTTGCCCGATTACTGATTACACACTGTGAAATGAATAGCAGAAATAACAGGATCAACCCATTACAGAGAATCAGAATGAGAGTCTCTTTTAACACCAAGTACAATAAATGTGCAGGAATTATTTTTGTTGCAGTACAAAGAGACTATGGATAGCAGACTATACATATTGCCAGCGATGCCGTGGTAGATAAAAAGCTAGGTAAACTATGACCTCCAGTTGGTGATAATCATGAGGCAACCAACCGTCAATACAGACAAAAATCAATTCTAGTCGCAGAAAAGCATTAATTAGTCTCTCCAGGGTTACGAGATTCTGCAATCGTGGAGTTTTAAATCGACAGGTGTCGCTGGTGCCTGGTACAATACAAACAAATCCAAACTGGGGAACATTATTGCGACCGATAGTACAGGCCCTTTTATTGAAGCACATTTACATTGAATGCATTCCTTGACAGGCATATTTTATAACTTTATTGCAAATAACTCATGTATTTAATAGAGCCTTTATTACTTAGTAAATACACATATTGTATTTAATGATTGGTCATTTTGAGACATTTTCTAACGTCATTTATTACTTTCAAGTTGCAGAATTTTGTATTTTTGTCTGTGTAATCCTAGAGGGACCATTCATTTATGCTTTTTTCTATAAACTTCCTTATAATCATATAACTTAAATCCATCCCAAGTATGAATTTACCTCTTTAAGATTTGTGTCAGCCCTAAAAAGTAGGTGAGCTCTATTTCTGTTAATAGAAAGGTTGGTAAACTGAGTTTAGGTGGGTTTACCCATCACGACATCCCTGCATGTCACCCATCACAGGTACATTTAACACTCAGAGCAGCAATATAGTGTATTGTATAACAAATGTATTTGATGTGCCAGTTGTGTCTTATGGTGACTATTCCTTGCAGGGCATGGCACTTTACCTTATTTCTATGGGAATGTCGGGGACATCGTGGTGAGCCCCCTGCTGGTCAGCTGCTATAAGAGCAGCCAGCTGACAGAGAAAAACCTGGAGAACTTGGGCCTCAACAGCACCCAGCTACTGACGGCGGAGACGATGATTCTGCTCACCTTACAGTATCTTGCACGCTTAGGTAAAGTACAAACAAATGTTCACACAAAGATAGTTCCCTCTGCTCCACATTTCCAATATAATATTGCCTGTTAGCAGCTGTAAATATAGTGTAGTGGGTTGGATGACCTTGAGGTGCTGGTGTCTTGTCCATGTTATACAAACACAGAAGAATCAGAGCAGAGCAAATATCCAACCTTGGTATTGTAGCGGACCCGCTTCCCCCAGGGCCGTGACAGACTGACACAGGCACGGAGAGTTTAGTTTTATATTACTTAACAATATATAACTCAGGTATTGACTGACGCTTTTCAGCTCAGGTCAGCCTTCCAGCGCCAAACACAGGTTAGCTGTTTGGCTCCAACGCTAGCAGGTCAGCTGAGCCCTTCAGGTCGCGCCTGCTGCCGATCCTGTTCTCTCCCCCGTCTTTGTTCTCCTTCCCCTTCCTCTACTGGAAGACAAACACAGTTAAAATGGTTCCCGGCTACAGGGAGAACCAGCCCACTAGTTCTATTCACTCCTGCATCCAGCCCACACCTCAAGCCCCCCAGTCTGCTACAGGTATCAAATCAAATCAAATCACAGTGTATTTGTATAGCCCTTAATCACCATTACAGTCTCTAAGCCTTCACAGTGCCCAACATGTGAAACAATAAATGGTTAGTACACGGCATCCCCCAGCCTTGGACCCTCACAGAGGACAAGGAAAAACTCTGTATTCTGCAAATTCTTTACAGTTGAGGTGAATTACCGTCTGCCCTTCTAGGACACGACCCCTCAGAGGCACAGAGGGAATTCAGTAGCAAGTTCAGGTTTGAGTTCTTCCATGTGCTCATACTTGGTGTTCTCTCCTGCAGGCACAGAGCAGATTCCTCTGAGGGAGGAGTTTGAGCAGATTGTTTTGAAGGCCATGCTGTGCTGTCCTGGGGGTCCCGCTCTCTCCCCGTCCCAGCTGCCCTGGCTGGCACGGTTGGAAGCCAGTGTCTCCGGGGGCAGCGTCCAGGTCCTGGTTACCCATAACTCCCTGGGAGAGGGCATTTCGGAGTCACTGCGTTCACTCAGTGAGGGACCTCCCCACCAGCAGTGCCTGCCCACCTATATGGTCATCATCTGTGCCTCCAAAATGAGTGGCAACGAGTTCTGTGTGCTTGTTCTTGGTGAGTGTGGTAACGTCTGGGTTCATTTAACCTGGTTAATACCTCAGCTATTATCACAAGTTGGACAAAGTACTTTTGGAATTGCAATAATGTAATATAATTCTATGTGTCGGACACAGGAAAGTACCAAGCACGGGCCTTAGCCGAAGGCATGCTGACAACCAATGAGTTTCTGAAGGAGATCAGCTATGAGCTCATCACAGGGAAAGTCAGTATCTTGGCATCTCACTTCAAAACCACCTCACTAGGTGAGTGCTGGGTCCTTAGAACATGACTGGTGAGGAAAACCACTGAAAGGTCATTTCAACGTTTATTTGTGTTTGTTTAAGGCAGGTAATTGCAGAGTTCAAAGTTCAAAGCACCGCGTGTTCATTGGGGAGATGTCATTGTTTGTTTTCATTTTGTGCTCTGAGTCATTTTGTCAGAGTAGGTTGCCGTGTCACTTGTTTCCAATCATAGATAAACAAAAAGCAACCGCTGTCATTTCAAAACAGTGTGGAAAGGGGCATCAGTATGAATCAGGACGGGTATGAAGTATGTGCTGCTCGATGCTTTGCATCAGGCGCATATGTCACACAGAAAATACACAAATATTCTTCAGAACAAAGCAGAGACTACAATACGTGTTGTTTATAATCAGTGAGTTTGTGTATGAATGTGTTGCTTGTATACCTGTGTCTCTACCTGCCTGACCACGGTGACCTGTCGCTCCTAGGGGACAACCTCGACAAGCAGCTGGTGCGATACCAGCGGCGACGGAAGGGCCAGGTCATCCAGCCCTTCCAGGGCGATGTCACCGACCACATCCACTCCCAGGAGGCTGCCAGCATGGTGCCAACCTCCGAGACAGGTCAGACTGCTCGCTCTCTGTCACCGTCAGTGTCAGTTTACTTTTCTCACCTTCTGGGCTGGTTAGGTTAAAAAAAATAAAAATACTTGCCAAGAATATTTTTTTACTGGCCAAAATAATATAATATAGATTTTTCATAGAATGATCAACAAATGTCACCAAATCCAGTTTCAGTGCGATTTAATTTTAGGCTGGTTAACCAGGAAAACTTTTCCAGTAGTTTAGATGCTACCGCTTTCTGTAGAGCAGTGTGACAGGCAGCCAATCAGGAGGCTGTTTGATACAGAGCCATTGTTTTGCTTTCATTTGATTGTCTCACAGTGGGCAGCAGGTCAGCAAGTTTGAGTTCAAATGTTATCGTCCTTATTCATTTGTCCTCCAAACACAAATTTGACAAGCACTTGTAGGTGTTGAATTGTTGAACATGCTATCCATTATATTGATGCTTCATACTTGATTTTCTCCCTTTACGTCGTCCTCCAACAGAGCTGTTGCGTGAGGTGTTCCAGATCTATCCTCCCCAGCTGAGCGTGGCGAGGAGCCTCCTCTCCCAGGTCTGCTCTATAGCCGACTCAGGGAGCCAGAGTCTCGACTTGGGGCGCTTCTGCAAAGTGGACTTCCTTGTTTTGGTCCCGCCCTCTCACATTCTGGTGCACCAGACTGCACAGCGCATCCGACAATCAGGTACATGTCCAAATCCCGAAAAATAGAGGTGACGAGAGGATTACATGAAACAGTAGAGACCTCATCCAGATTCATTCATAATTCCTTGTTTTGTTTGTTTTTTGCTCAGGAGTTCTTGTGGATCTTGGGATAGAAGACGTCTCCTCAGCCCACCAGAAATCAGAGAAGTACGTGGTGCGTCTGGACGGTGACGTACACGCCAAGATGGAAGCCTTCATGAGGAAAGTCAAACAGAACCCTTACACCCTGTTTGTCCTCATTCACGACAACTCACATGTCGACCTCACAAGGTAAGACGCAGCGAGATAGGACAGGAAGTCAAACTTAAAGTCACAAATGAAATGCAAAATACAAATGCCGTACATATTTACGTCATAGTGTACATAAAAACACCAACCAATAATACCATCATAGATCCCCTCTGCCCCTCCCATCATGAAGAACCTGCAATTTCACAACCTTGAGTGACACAAGTTTCATTTTCCTAAGACTCCATGGTTGCAACCACCGTCTGAAATTTGTGACAGATCAAGAAAATGTGAAAGCCATTTTTGAACTTTTAAACACTTTTGAACAAGCCCTCCCTGCTTTACGTCCCACCCCAGCATCCTGTTCCAACCAGTTAATACGTTGAGTTACGTAAGCAAGACGCCATCAAAATGCCGTTTCCTTGTGACTTTAAACATCGCTTCTTTTGCTCTGTTGATCTTGTGCAGCTGTGTAAAAATTTGAGTTGTTTTGGCTACAAATCTAACCTTGGCTGTTTTAGCTTATTGATTAAAGGGTAGTGAGTGGAGAACAGGTGCTAACAACGGGAAAACACATAACAGAAAATATCTGTATTACCTTGAATATAGAGAAACATAAACCAGGGAATGATAGAACAAAACAGGCCCTTCATTTCTATGGGGGACAGAATTGGCCATAATTAGAAATAAACGAATAAATGAATCTATTAATAAAAGAAATCAATGTAAAAAAACAAAATGCATAGAAATAAACAAATGTTTCCCGATTTGTTTATTTCTGTATTTCTCCCTGGTATGATATTGAGGCAGTGGTGTTTAACACATTACTATTGGTTGGTCAGTGTCGTCAATTTACCTCACTATTAGGCTGTAAGTAGGTTGTTGACAAGAAGACCGGTCAGGCCAGTTGCTGTGGTGATGAACGTTGTGATATCCTGTGAATTAAGAGATTCGACCACAGCAGAGCACAATGATGCTTCCCCCAATTACCTCCTTTTCCCCGTAAAGACAATAATCAATAACCTCTGCTGTTACCGCTTGCTGTTACCAACAGCCTCACATCCTAGTTTGATTGCTACGCCTGAGTGTTGGACAACACACCCACCCAAACAACTCATATGAGCATATTATGAAGCAGCAAGTACAGAAATGAATAAATACTGAAATAAATGTATAGGGAAATAAATCAATACATTATTTATTATTCTTTTATTCATTGATTGATTGATTAATTAATTAATTCATTCATTCATTCATTTATAATTACTGGCTGATTTTGTCCTCCATACTTCTCCACTGTCAAGTCAGAATCTGCAAGTTCCTCATCTTTTATTTTATTTTGGCAACATTTCTGAAAAGTGATCACTGCTGTGGTGTTTCTGCACTGATCAATCAAACATTGTGTCCAGTACTGTGACATCTTTTTGCCTGTATTTTCTGTTGATCAGTTTCTGTAGGTGGCGCTCTTTTCTCTGTACGTCATGGTGGCTATCACTACTCATGCTAACTCATGCTGACACCAAGCTTTGAACAGCAAATGCAAATTTCATGAACTGGGTTGAATCACTTTTGTGTCTTCAATTGGTAACAGAGTAGCAAATCAGACATTTATTTATATGAAAATGTTGGATTGTTACTTTGATTGCTACCCTATTATTTGCCTCCTTTGCAAATTCATAATAGTGTAATGAACTGTGCTAGGCCTCATTCATGACTCATTCGTGATTCATGACTATTAGATCATTACACTGCTTTCTCCTTCTCCAGTGCTCTGTCGGGCTCTGTGTGCCACGGGGAGCTGCAGGGTCTGGCTGACAGGGTGGTGAACTGCCGGGAAGTCCTAGACGCTGTGAACCTGCTGGTCCTGCAGGTCAGCTGCTTCCCCTTCACCCTGCAGACCCACCAATCCCGCATTAGCACCCACAACGAAGTTCACTGGCCCTCCAATGACAGCTTGGTGAGTCTTCTTAAACCTCCATAATCATTCAGTGGCCTGCAGTCAGTCAGTATGTAGCAGCCGTGGTTTAGCTACTCCACCTGGTGGCAGTAAACTGCAATTACATGAACAGGAGTGCTTCATCGTTATTGCTTGAGAGGATGTATTTTTGCCATGGCCTTTATTTCATTCAATGTTTGTCTTAAAAAAGTAAATAAGGGTCAAGGTTAGTGTTAGTTCTGTCTACTGTTGTAAGTATTTTTTCATTCTCACCGGGGTTTTCTTTTGACGACATATTTACATATGGTCCAGCAGGGGGAGCAGCCTCCTAACGAGTTGGTCTACTTCGGCCTGAGGGACTACAGCCGCTCCCTGCAGTGGGGTGTTGCAAGCCCCATTCTGCGTTGTGATGACGCCTTTGAGAAGATGGTCCATACCCTACTGGAAAGGTCAGTGTGGAGAGGTCGCTGAAAAATCGCCAAGGCAGAGGGCTAGTTGTTATCCAAGGTCAAGGCTTCCAGATTGAGTGTGTACCTCTCTCCTGAGCGCTCAGCTTTTTGTTGATAAATATACTTGACTAAATCACGACACGACTTGACTTGTGAATCGTTAGTCAAACATTTTAGTCGACAGAAGCACAAATCTGCCTCGTAATGAATGTGTTGTTGGATGAGTTGTGCTGTAGGAAATTAGAAACCTCCCAATGCACCTTGACTAACAACCTCTCCTATTTATATCCCAGACACCCCCACCTACACAGCATGGTAATCCGCAGCTACCTACTGATCCAGCAGTACACTGAGGCCATGATGGCTCTGACCTCTTCCCCGTCCCTGAGAGACCACATAACCCCAGAGACTCTGGCCATGGTGGAGGACCTGATCAGCGCCCCGGGCAGGGAGGGGTCCCAGGGCCGGGGCCACATGCTGCTGGTCCGGGTCCCCTCGTTGCAGCTGGCTATGCTGGCCCGGGAACGCCTAGAGGACGTCAGGGACAAGTTGGGGCTCCAGTTCTGCTTCGCTGTGCTGCTGGGAAGCCCCGCCTCCGAACTCAACCTTCCCAGAAACTTCACCAGCCGCCTCAGGGTGAGCTGACAGCGATGACTCGGAGCCAGAATGTCATATTGGCTTTTGAGAGGGACACATATACAACGTTAATCACTTGTGCTCGTGTTTCCTCTTCAAGGTTTTACACTATGGTATTTATATTTAACCACGATGCAAGAGGGAAATCAGATCCATGAGTGAAGCACTGATGTCACGGATACTTGAAGAGATACAAATAGATTGATAGGGTTTGATTGATATGGGTTTCTTAAGTTCCAATATTTTTGTATTGAAAACTTTAAAAAAAAAATTGTGTCAGTATTAAATATAAATATAAATATTTATATATCAATATAAATATAGTTGTTTTTTTTTCAATTTTCATGCTAAACAATGAATTACAAGTCTTCAGTGTTTTCCCCAGAATGTTTTTCTTGGCAGGATTCAGACCATTTTGACACTAAAACTCTCCATTGAAACCCAAACTACTGAAATGATTTTAGGGTTGGCAGCTCTTTAAGAATTAATTACAAAAAAAGCATTATTGTACAATTAATACATAAAATAATAAATAATACATCAAATCTGCATAGAAAAAACAATTTCATTGCAGAATCCAAAGACTTTTTTTTATGTAGCTGTGGTCAGGAAGGAACCATATCTGCAGTGGACCATATAAATATATGGGCAAAATGAAATATCGGTCTAGCCCTAGTAGAGAAATAAACAACGTGTTGTGTTTTGCTGCAGGTGTGGCGAGGCTGTGAGAATGAAGACTGGGTACCGCACACCTATGAGGATTTGGAGGGGCTCCCTTGCATCGTCATCCTCACAGGAAAAGACCCTCTTGGAGAGACTTTCCCAAGGTGCCGCACTCTCATACTTCAATTCACAGACACGAATCAAACCTGATACCCATCTCATATTTTCATGTACAATGTACTTCAATGCTGTTTTGCTCATATGTGCTTTGTATTTTGTCTTCCATCTAGTGTGTCAATCCTGTGTTGTGGAACTGTCTTCTAACGTGTCAGCACCAGTGACCCGTGTTAAATTTATTGTGCGCCCAGTTGCGCTTAGGGAAAAAAAGACGTTTCTCATTCTGGAAGCAGCCACACAGCGACAAGCTTCTTCCTCACCTTCTGCCGTTCTACCCCCTTAGGTCTTTGAAATACAGTGACCTACGTCTAATCGACTCCAGCTACCTGACACGTACAGCCCTGGAGCAAGAGGTGGGCCTGGCCTGCACCTATGTGTCCATGGGCGTGGTCCAGGAGCCCAAGAAGGCCATGAGACAGGCCCACGAGGCAGTGGGAGAGAAAGCCACCAGCTCTAATGATGCAGATGAGCTGGAAAGACCGCAGAGCAACGGTAGTGCTGCTACCATAACCTCTGGTGAGTGCTGGACCTGGATCACAGATGCTATGTGTAGTATTTAATATCAATATCATCTTTACCAGATTGATTTTGAGATATTAGTGTAACAAACAAAGCACAAAGGGAGATTGCTTCAGTTCAGTTGCTCAGTTGTCTCAATCATTTGTTTGTTTTGTTTGTTTGTTACAATTAATAGTTAGCACAATTACTTTCACAATCATATTTCGATGTTTAAAAATGAGTTTTGTTTGTATGTATCTTGGTGCTTGTATTAATGCCAGGTATGCAACATGCTCTGAACATCTCTTGTCTCATCCTGGTCACCTCTCCTCTCTCAGGCTCTTTGGCAGAGAATGGTGTCAGTTCGTCTGATGTCGCCGACACTTCCCAGAAGCCCTCGACCTCCTCCTGCCCGCCCGAGGGTGCCGCCACCAGAGACGAAGGCACGATACCTCAAGGGTTCAAACAGGAGTGCGATTTCCTGGGCGGCCAGCTGTCCTCCAATCCTTCCAAAGCCTCCAAGGCCCCTCCCTCGCTTTGCTCCAGTTCCTCCTCTTCCTCCTCCTCCTCCCCATCCTCCTCTTCGACCCAGAAGCCCAGCCAATCGACGCAGTGCGGCCGAGACTCCAAACCGGCTCGGGTGTCACCGCGGACGGTCATCTTGTCGCGAGCGGCGTACAACCTGCTCGCCGGGGAGTCGGGGAGTCAGCTGAGCTCCTTCTCCTTGCTGCCCCATGCGGACGTGGCCTGGAGCAGCCCACTGAGGCCCCTCATCACTCACAACCTCCAGGGGGCAGAGCAGAGCATGTTCTACCGCCAGTGGACCGTGGCCAGACAGCATCATGCGGATTACGAAGCCCCCCCGGTGCCGCATCCACGACGCCTGCTGCTCAGTGGACCCCCACAGGTAACACAACACGAGTGCTTCATGACTGTTTCAAATGAAAATCCATTTTTATGCTATAGATATTAGAATCACAATTACTTGCTATTTATTGCACACAAATGCTGAAGGAAAAGGCATTCGTGTATTGTGGTTTTTTGCATTTTATATCAACACCCTGACCATATTCAGCTGCAGCCGGTAGCCCTAGATGTACGTGTCCTTGCAGCATTACAGGACTGATCTTTGTCCGTTCGCTAGGTGGGAAAAACAGGCGCCTACCTGCAGTTTCTGCGCATCCTGTTCCGCATGCTCATCAGACTGTTAGAGGTGGACGTGTACGACGAGGACGAGGTGGAGGAAGGTGAGGATCAGGACTTTCTGTTTCTTTATTTTGGAATTCACGTGCTATTTAACACGTCAGATGTATGATTCATTCTCAGTTCGCCCTCTGATCCTTTGGTGCTCTTTTCAATTCTCCAGAAACGTCAGAGGTTCCAGCTCCAGTCAGCACCCAGTGGCCTGACATCGAGGAAATTCGCAAGCTGCCCTTTGAGCCCTTCCCCCGGGAGCCTAGGTTCAGGAAGGCCAGTCCTGTTTACACTGACAAGATGCCAAAGTGCTTGAAAGGTCAGCAGAAATATGTCGACGCACACAACAGGGGGGAGTCACAGAGTTAAATGTTTTAGTTTCATCTGGGAATGCCGTTGGTGCCATTATGACTGGGACATGAGATGTTTCTTTAACCGATCTCACAGCAGGAGTATGTCTTTGTTTGGTGTTTGGTACGTGCAGATCCTAAACAAGAAGGGGAGAGCCAGGCGCCGGCCAAAAGAGAGACCAAGTCCATACGTCTGAGTAGGTTTGCCGCCCACAATGCCTTTCATCACTGTGAACAGTGTCACCTCTACTGTGAAGTCAGCCCCGCCACACAGGTCAGTGCAACTAACAGGGTTATATCGCTCCAAACACCTGAGATATTAATATGTTACTTAGTTTATGGCTGAAATTGTTCCAGCTTGTGCTCACTTTTTCACTTTTTTTTGTGTGTGTGTTGTAGCTGTCAGACTGCACCTTCCACACCTTCACCTTCTGCTCCTCCATGCTGGGTGAGGAGGTCCAGCTCCACTTCATCATTCCCAAAGCCAAGGAGCAGCACTTTGTCTTCAGCCAGCAGGGCAGCCACCTGGAGAGCATGCACCTGCCCCTGGTCTCCACCAAGGTTGGTTTACTGTTCATACCTGGGTGTGTGTGTGTGTGTGTGTGTGTGTGTGTGTGTGTGTGTGTGTGTGTGTTTGGAGAGGGTGGGCTACTTCATCTCTCATAGACGACGGACAAATCTGAGCCATCTCAAAAAAATCATCTTTTAAATAAGTTTAGTCTTTATTAGTCTTAGTCTTGAGTCTTTCTTTACACTTAATCTCTCTCTCTCTCTCTCTCTCTCTCTCTCTCTCTCTCTCTCTCTCTCTAGGACCCTGACCTGGTGAAGAGTCCCATCTTCACCCCCACTACAGGGCGCCAGGAGCACGGCCTGCTCAACATATTCCATGCCATGGAGGGTGCCGCCCATCTGCACGTCCTGGTGGTCAAACAGTACGAGATGCCCCACTACAGGAAGTACTGGCCCAACCACATCCTGCTGGTCCTGCCTGCTATGTTCAACAGTGCTGGAGTCGGTGAGCGGCTTATGCATGCTGGCTTAATTAAACTGGCGTTGACCCGGGTCTCCCACCAGCAGCACCCCTGGTCATGTCTACTGCTATGCAACTAAATCTCCCCTGCATTTTGTACTGGATGTGAAAAGTCACCGATTTCTGTATATTATGAAAGGTCTAGTATGCTTATCTCTCTCTCTGCTGATAACGAGAGATATATGGTATCTTCTTTACAGTCGGTCACGTTTGTATCTAGGTAAAAGTTTAAACGTAATAGTAGCCAATGAGAGAGAGCCACCATGAGTGAAAACACCTACAGCACAGCAACCTGATCTGTGGGTAAGCCAATCAGGCGTTGGGATGCGTTGGAGCTCAAGATCCTTAGAGAGCTTTAGCTGGTTGTTGTCCCAGTTCTGTTTGTTGTGGGCCATCAGTTAAAGCATTTGTCATGAAAAGTCATAGAAAGTCACAGAAAAAAACCTTTGTCCTGCTCAGGCCACGCGGTCGCTTTTGACAAGAACCTTGACCCTGTGTCTAGCCCAGACCGCTCAACTGATGGGGCAAATGAAGCTTGATGTACAAAGAGAAAGAAACAACAGCATGTATTGGAGCTATGGTCAAACTCAAGTCATTGAGAGGTGGCAGATGTATACGTGTGTGTGTGTGTGTCTAAGGCTAAGGGAAACGGTCACCTTACCGACTCCGCGTCTGTTTCAGGTGCCGCTCGCTTCATGATCAAAGAGCTGTCGTACCACAACCTGGAGCTGGAGAGGAACCGTCTGGAGGAGCAGGGCGTCAAGAGGCAAGACGTCTGGCCTTTCATCGTCATGATGGACGACTCGTGCGTGTTGTGGAACGCCCACCAGCCACCAGATTGCAGGTAGATTCTTTATTCACCCGGGGGAAGATTTGCTGAGCCGCATCATCTTTTTAGCGACATCCTGCTTCGTGTTACAGTGACATATAAACACATACAAATATACTCAATTGCAGAAAAACAAACATATGTTCCCTTTGCCCAACCAACCTGTTCTCCCTCTCCCCTGTCTCACAGTAACACATCAGAAGGAGGCTCCACCCTCACCAACGTGTCTCTGAAGACAGTTGTGCAGCACATGGAGGCCACACCAAAGATCTCCCTGTACGCCATGTGTGGCACACGGACGTGGAGCAGCAGCCTGGCCCGCAAGCCCAACAGCCAGCCCTTCTCCCGGTGTCACCTCCACAACCTTGTCATGCTTAACGTGGACCTGACGCAAAACGTTCAATATGACCTCAATCGGTGAGTCAGCAGAGGAGCGAGTGAGAGAGATCAGTCATGTCGGCGATCGGGCGATGTGTGCAGTCCTTCATTGTCTCCGTGTCTGGTTTCTGTGTGCAGGTATAGCTGTGAGGAGGTGGACTTTAATCTGAGGGCGAACAGCAGTGGTCTGCTGCTGTGTCGCTTCAACTACTTCAGCCTGATGAAGAAACACATTCCAGTTGGGGGGCACAAAGACTTCCTGGTCAAACCTAAACTCATGGTGGGTTTCTTGCTCACGTGTCTGCCCATAGGCCCCCCCGCTTACATGCCTTGGATTCACAGATTGTTTTCATTTATGTTACGCACAACCTTTTGCTGTACTGAATGTGTGAAACATCACCAGATACCAAGCTGTCTTCTCTTTCTCCAGGAGATGGAAAACCCGGCCCTCATCAGCCCGTCTCAGTATGTGTGCGCCCCAGACAGCGAGCAGACCCTCCTGGCCGCCCCAGCCCAGTTCCTCCTGGAGAAGTTCCTTCAGAGCTGCAGCCACAGACTCTTTCCCAAGGCTGTACAGAACAGAAACAACCCAGTGCTGTCCATCGACAGCTACCTCAACATCGGCCCAGATGTAAGTGAATGAATGCAATCTGGTGCTATTGTTTATGTTACTAATGTGCTCTGGACATTGTACATATACTTCCCTCTGCCTTCCTTGGAAAACTCTGATCTGACTCCTTGCAAATGACCATTTTCCTGTAGAGATCTTGTATATGATGAATGCTAACGATGCATATTTGCACCTTAATTCTTAACTCGTGTGTGTATATAAGGTGATAGGTTCCCACTCTGTACATATTTCCAATGATTTCCCACAGGGATCATTCAAGTTTCATTTCATCTAACGGATAAGCTGTGTATTTATGTTTTGCAGGTTTTTGTGTGCTACATCAACTCTCGTCCACACTCCACCAACCTGGGCCATCAGGGCCTGGTGTTCAGCGGCCTGTTGCTTTATCTCTGTGACTCCTTCGTGGTCTCTGGACTCCTCAAGAAGTTCCGCTTCCTCAAAGGTGACTCATCAGTGTGCTAGTAGTTATTGCTGCTGCTACTGCGGCTGTTGTTTTTCTTTTGAAATTACCTGACACAGTGAGTTTTTTTGGAAAATTGTGAAAGTGGAAAATGCTGTTGTATTCTGATTGGCTCTCTTGACGCCTAACTTTTGCCCCTGATCGTGTCCACAGGTGCCACGCTGTGTGTGATCTGTCAGGACCGAAGTTCCCTGCGTCAGACCATCGTCAGGTTGGAGCTGGAGGATGAGTGGCAGTTCCGCCTGCGGGACGAGTTCCAGACGGCCAACTGCAGCGAGGATCGGCCCCTCTACTTTCTGACCGGCCGCCACGTTTGAGCCCAGGTCCGCTCCCCTCCTCTCCCACGGAAACACAATCAGAAATGAGGATCGCCGTCGATTCCGAACCAGCCAGCAATCACAATTCTTACCATTCCCATGGGAAGGTCAGAGGGGATATGCTGGAGCACAAGGCTCAAAGTGCCCGCCAAATGGACACATGGCCATCAAATGTGGCTCTGACTACATGCATCTGTACCACCACAGTGCACTATGCCTTGCACTGAAGAGTGTCAGTGCATGTCTTAACTCTGACTTATAACTGACCTTGTTTGCAAGTTGAATGAGACTTTGCTGTGAGAAAGGCACAGCTGAAAATGGACTCTTTTTTTTGTTTTGTTATTGTATTCCCGCAAAAATGGACACTCTCTGATCGATAATGTGACTATTTGAAGATTGTATGTGTACTTGGACTGTGACTGCAGTATGTCCCATCCTGGACGTACATGTTTATCTCAGGGTTTTAAAGAGATATCCAAAGGGAGGTCAGATATAGGGGTAAACCAGCTGCTTACCTCCTTATTCACCATGTATTTTTTGTCATTACCCCGTGTTGGTACCCCGGTTTGACTCACCAAAGGCCTCCTCAGCTGCACCTTGCCTTTCTTCTATGCTTTCCTTGTCCCTCCCTACTTGCTCTGCCTCTCAAACTCCATTAAGCCCATCGACCATAAAAAGATAACTCACTACATTAAAGAAATATAATGTGAATACAGGTTGCCCAGTTATTATGGAGTACCAGTGTGTTGGACTTTTATCTAAAGGTCTTAGAAGAATATCAAATTCTAGAAATGCCAGTAGGATTAAAACAACAAGTGGATACCTGATCTAATACAGCTACTACAGCCACTGCAGGGAATCCTTTTTCTCTCGTGCCTCTATGATATTTATGTGGCAGCGATAATCCTTCTGACAAGGATCTATATAAGTGCGTTTTTTATTTTATTTTGACATTCACAAATCTTACCTAGAGACTGTATATTTGAGTGTTCTATACGAACGTACAAGCTGTGCCTTTTCAAGGACGCATAACATTCAAAGTCCAAGTGCTATAAAAAAAACAAAAAACAGACTTATATGATTCTTCGTCAGAAGGTTTTTTTCCCCAAACAGATCTGTTGATATTATGCCTTGGATGTATTAGCCAATCAGATGTAGCAAAATGGAAGTAAAAGGGTGAGTAGTAATAGATACTAAATGGCATATTTTCTATAAAATGATCAGCTATTAGTTATTATTAGTATTGTATGCATAATCCCAGTAGCTCAGTAATGTGTGATGCAATGAGCAAGCCTCTTCACTGCCAAATGTACCACTATTGACTGTGCCTGTGATTTCACCTCCTGTTGTAATATCCTGTGGCTGATTGTAACTGACGCTTTTGGCCACCACCCATACAACTTAAACTCCTTTTGCCCCCGAAACAAAGGATAATCAAAGAAAGGTTACACACTGTCAAAAGCAGATGACCAGGTCAATTCATATACTTGAAAGTGGAATGTTTTTGTATGTTACTGCACAGGGTTGTCCAAAGAATATGCCTTACGTGATGTTGGTACGCAGATGTCACTGTTAGCTCAAGTCACGCATTTTACGGACCAATGAGAATGAAGAAACCATTTAGCTGTGAGGGGAAGAATAGCAAGAGAAAGATGAAATAATTGGATGTAGGACTACTGTCTGTTGTTTAAAGCTTTGTTTACATTATTAATATATTATGACGACCCAATAACAACCGGGGGTTACTGATATTTTTTAGTCTTGTTTACCGTTATATTTTGGTCACAATGTCTTTTCTGCATTTTGTGTTTCGCAAAGGCAAGAAGAATCTACCTAGATGTGTTATTACCATGTGTTTGTATCCCTCCCTATTCTTGTGTTGGATTTTTATTGAAAATGAAAATCAGGTCCGTGAGGGATTCTTATTTATTTGACAAGCATTTTGGACTGATAATCATGTTGAAGTGTAATATTTGATTGCATGCTGAGCTCGCTTAAATCAAGGGAGCGTGTCCTCTTCAAAACCATCCACGGAGGCTTTTGCAGGAGACCCGAGCGATTGATTCTTATTATCTACTGAATGTTATGGGGGTTGGAAATGTGAACTTGCACTATACAACTTGCCAGCAGCAAAAATATTTCCCAATAAGCAAAACAACGAAATCAAGCTCCCCAAACACGACAACTACTCCGTGTGTAAAAGACGGACACTGGTGATCAAACCCTTTCATACTCATCAAACTCCAACGGCCCAGAGAATGTCTTTTTTTTTTTTTTTTTTTGTTGGTAATTTGTCGAACACATAACTTAATATGCAACTTGCTTCTCACAATCTTCACTGAAGTGTCACCTGTTGTGAGTTTTGATAACCATGTGCAGCCCAGCGGTACCCTTGGTATCTGGGTGATCTACCTCATGTTTACCACTGTGGTTGCAGGCTGTGAACATATGACTTGGAGCCATGCTTTTGTTGTTGGAAATTTATGAATGTAATAAAATGACATAAAATAATTGGGGTGTTATTTTATTGTGCTGTCCTTGAGCCGGGTGAATACCAGCAGATGAGAGGGTTAAAGGGCTCAAACAGTATTGCTGCAATGCATGTGCAGCCGTCGTCTTTGGCCTGTGATTAATAATCCTCTACACACATACTGACTGGAATAATCTGTTCCTTGCAAAAGATTTGGGCCTCCAGCTTGTTGTATATTCGGAAAATCTCCCTCTCTCTCCTCTGTCCCTCTGCTTTTCCATTCAATCACACATCCGTTTTTTTTTT
Organism: Hoplostethus mediterraneus; assembly: GCA_034670385.1. Taxonomy (NCBI): domain Eukaryota; kingdom Metazoa; phylum Chordata; class Actinopteri; order Trachichthyiformes; family Trachichthyidae; genus Hoplostethus; species Hoplostethus mediterraneus. The sequence goes on from JAXDDW010000197.1 coordinate 73,332, forward strand.
GCTACACAGTAAATCCCAGTCCCACCACCTCCTGTTACTTCCGTCATCTGAAACGCATCTGTAAAGCATCGCCCTGCTTACATCACCACAGAACGTAGTATATAATATCGTAGTGTATCTCCATAGTTTGGCCAGAATGACCTCCCCATTATTAAAAGCATTGGGGTCTTTCACTGTTAGTGCACCGGGGCATTGTTGGTCCACGGACAGTACTATTTTAGATCATGGGAGGTAATATTAGAACACACTTTTCATCAACCTCCAACCCCTGTGTGGTAAAACACCGGGCTATTTTCAGCCAGCTGCAGTCAGGCTAGGATAAGGAAGAGCAGGCAAGAGGGGCCGGCATGCTGATTCCTCCTCATAATTGCTCTTTTGGGAAAAGTAGTGAGATATTTGTGCACAAAGCCAAAGGGGATTTTCTCCCTACAGAGCGGGGATGCCCCAAAGCAGCTCATTTGTGATAAACAAGCAAAGTTAAATGTTTAAAAAGGGGCATGGGATTAATTGATTATGAATATAATGACAGTGTGTATAGAATGGCTACATACCTTCCTCTCAAATGATGTGGCTATAACTGTAGGTACACATTGTTTCGCATCTTCGCCTGTGGGAGAATTTACGTATGTTACATTATTTGATTTCTTGTTTATAGTTATCCCCTATATGTGCTCCTATTTGCTTCTCCTTCTTAGGCCTTAGCGTATGCACGTGTTGGGTCACATATGGCGAGGCACCGAGGTGTCGCATATCATAGTTGGGAGGACAGGATGTGCCTAATCTAGATGAAGGGAGAACGACTAGTGCCTGGCATTGCAGGCCACAGGTCAGGTCAGATCCTAACACAGACTCCCGAGAACCGGTACTATCCGGAAAGCCTCCCCCATTACTACTTAGCTCTGTGTATCCAGATATATGCTCCGTCTAACCTTGTGACCTCACTAGGTGCGTCAATGCTTTTAGTCCTTCCCCTAGTAGATAGCGCTTTTGCATATTCATCCCCTTTATTGTTTCCTTTAACTATATAAACTTTGCCCTGATGCTTCTATGGCAGAGATCCGTACGCTCACCCATGTGTGCGTATCTCTCCTGAGCTCAGTATTGTTTGTATTGTCTTGTTCTCTGTTTTATAATAAATGTGCTCATGTAATTCATGATTGATTTAAAAGGACTTCTGTCTCGATCTAAGTTTATTCAACATCGCCCTTCTATTTCTAGATCAATTGTATTGTTTCATACATACTTTTATCTGTGTTATTACCACAAAGCCTTGGAGGGAAAAGGAGTCTCTTGATAATTCCCTCTGACATATTTTTCAATTCCATCCTCAGGCAATGAGGTAGTTAACGTTATACCACTTTCAAATTCTGACATGATTAAACACTTTACTGTACCACACCACGAAGAAGGAACAAATCTTGTTACTTTGATTATTTCATTTTAACATTAGAGCGCTGGATGGTCGGCTAAGTGAACGACAGTATATCAATTGTGGTACATTCCCACAAAAAACTAGATACTGAAAGGATACTGAGGGATTGTTGCAATATTAAATGTGGAAGATGGTAACCAAGAGTAAAGTGCCAGTCTAGTCTATTTACTCTAAGCCTTCCATATCGAGCTGAAACCAACACCCATCTGTCTGTGGGCTTATTGGGGGGTTGGGGTGAAGGTGAGGAAGTAGAGGGCTAGGGATTATAGTTTGCCTTTAGTAGATCAGATCCACCACTGCAGCAAAGCATATCCTATGAGAGCCAACGAGTCAATTTCAATAAGCAAAAACCCAATATTGCCACATGTACAGCAAGAGAGAGGGAGTGTGACGGACGCAGCAATGCCTCCTGACCCTGTGACAAACTGGTCATATGATAAGATAGCTCCGGTGGCAACACGTCAAATGTCTCGCCTTCAGGGCAAGCTTCAATGTCACCGAGGGTGAGGTCCTCTGCGGACGTGAGCTTAACACCTCACGTGACCGACGGGCTTTTAACGGTGCGGTCCGGAAGCAGTCTTAACAGGATTGGTGTTTTAGCGACATGCGTAAAAAACCTCACTGAGAAAAGAAAGAAAGACAGAAGTGTTGCGGTTAACAGAGTATAGCAATGTTGCTGTGCAAGAGAGGATGAGAACTGCTGACAATGGGGTATTGCAGTCAATTATTCTAACCCACAGCGGCTACATGGTCAATCAAGCAATCCAATACACTCAGTTGAGAAAATGCATTACAAGAAGAAGCATTGGAGACAACAGACAAATGGACCTAGACTCTATTTAATAATTTATTAAATACAGCATAATTACACTCATGTTGATAATATGTGCATACACTAGCACTTATACTATACTGACATTTTTTTCATTTTAAAATCTTATTGCTGCACATGTTAAATAGAATGATTTCATGATATATACAAAATGAAATTTAATATACTATGAAAAAAAAACAAAAAAACACAAGCATGTCCTTTGTGCTACAGGTTACGAGGTGATGTCAGTCGTAAGGTTCAGGACATGATGACGTCGATGAGACACATGCTATTCGATGGACACTTGGCAGAACAAAACTTAACACGGAAATTCCACAGGAACAGGAAGTCAAAATCCCTCATGCAGTGCATTGCCGAAAAGCCAGGCTGCCAGATCTGTTTCTGCTTTATCAATGCCAACTCATACACAGGTAGCCAGCTCCTTGATCATTGTCAGCTGAAAAAAACAAAAAGCCCGACAACCAGGTTCCATTAACGATACTATGCATCTTGTAAAGCAGCATCCGCCGTTCAAACAACCCATTAGTACTTTTTTATCTCAAGTGCAATACTTCATTCACATCACTGTATCTAGCACCCTCAGACGTACAGACGGAACGAACCAATGGGTTAAGACTTGGTTAGATAAGAAAAAACCTTGTGGAATTGAAACACTGGTCTGTTCAGCCTTTGGGGTATACTTTCATATAGCTAATGAACTCAAGTGTCTTGCATGAAGGACTTAGAGGCATGGTAGTATCAACTAAAATAGTGCAATTTCACATTCCTTGTCATTAATGAATTATTTTCCATATCATACATTTGTAGAGCTATTTGGTGTTCGTAAAGGTAGAGTGTGTGAATAAAAACAAGTGCATGCAGAAGACTACAAGAAAACGTAACGTACGGTTACGTACGGTACGTAACGTCTACCTTTAAATGACTGATATTAACAGAAAGAGAATGACAAAACAAAACTCTCCACAGGAAGTACGTCAAACAAAATCCCTGAGGACTAAAATCCTACTGATATGAGGTGTAACAGACGCTTCATGGATGGAAACGGTTCAAATTACTCATGTTATACAGTACTTCTGTTTAAAAAAAGGTCATTGCACAAGTAATCACACAATTTTCTAGCTAGCTAACGCAACTAAACAAGATGAGGACATACTCAGCTTCTCACCATTGACAAGAACAGCTATGCTTGCTTTGACTGCATGGCTACATACATTGAGTTGTTGTATGTATGGAGGAATAAATAAGTGGATGCTGAAAGTTGCATGAACAAAATGTACTCAACAAGATGTGCCCTTCAAATGAGAAACAATGTTGTTGTTTTTTTGCTTGTGGTAGAAGGAAGATTGAGTAGGAAGGAGGGAGGGCAAGAATGAAAGAGGGAAGAAAAGACGGAAGGAGAGAAGGAAGGGAGGAGAGAAGGAAAAAAGCAAGGCGGAAGAGATTAGGTGCCAGAAGGAAGGGAGGTAGGAATGTGGCAAGAAAGGAAGGAAGGAAGAAATGCAGGAAGGCACAAAGAGATTAGGGAGAGAAGGAAGAAAGGAAGGGAGGGAGGAGGGAAGGAAGGAAGAAGAACGGAAGGAAGGACTGAAGGGGTCAAGTAGAGGAGAGATGAAGGAAAGTAAAGAAGTAAAATGAGAGGAATAAGATTTCTCTCATCAGGAGAGGTCTGTGAGCCGGCTGCCTTCCTCGATGACCGCCTTGGCAAACTGCTTGAAGACCCGGTCCATGTAAGTGCTCTGTCGCGGCCACAGGCCCTCAAGGAAACCAATATGGCCACCGTGACAAGTGATGAGAAGGGCCAGGTTGGGATTCTGCTTCACAGCCTCCACTGGAATGGCTGCAAACACAACAAAACATTCAGGCCCTGTCCTCCTGATACTGATGATAAAAACTGTGTTTCCCTCCTGGAGTCGTTCTCCAGTCTCTAGTCTAGTTCATTTCTTTTTTCTGAGCAGGCAGCAAAATTGCACAGGATGGGTTGTAATGTAGCAATTGGTTACACACTCAGTGATGCAGGTGTCTGGGACTCACCGTGAGAAGGTGAAAAGACATCATCAGCAGCATTCAGACACAGCATTGGCACCTGCACAGATTCCAGCCTGTGGACTGGACTGGCATCGTGGTAGTAGTCATCATTGGAAGCATATCCAAACATTATGGAGGTGAACCTCTCGTCAAACTGTCGGATGGTCCTCGCCTGCAGGAACCGGTTAACGTAGGGTGAGGTAAAGCGGAAACTTTGTTCAAACTAGAAGGCACTTGGAGAGCGCAAAGCTAGGGCAACACGGCACCATTATCCAACTTGCTGTTACACCCAAAGATCACTTCAGATTTGGAATCAAGTCTCGATCTCCATTAGTTTCATATTTCATAGTTATAGCTAAAAATCCCACATCACCACCAACATCTCATCAACTATTCCTTGGCTCAAGCTTCCAAATTTCATGGAAATCTGTTTTTTAAGATACCCTGCTGACAGACAGACAGACAGACAGACAGGAAACATAACCTCCTTGGCGGAGGAAATGATGGTTACCTTTAATTACATCTGTATCTGTATCTTAGTTTCTGCCGCTGAAAACAGTTCCTACCTTCATGACGTGATCTATGTCGTAACGCTTTTCAAGCACCAGTCTGTGTCTGGAAGGGAGAGAAGAAAATACAACCGTCACCTACTGCTGACAGGCGGCGTGGTTTGTAGTAGATAAGCGATACTAGATAAAGCTAGTTCAGTTTGTTAAACCGTACCATGTTTTTTTTTTGTTTTCTTTTTAATATTGTGGCCTTTTTTTACTCAGGTAACGCTAGAACTACACATCAGGACTGAAATATTTTTGCCTGGCGTTGTACAAACCACCTTTTTATCATCATATAAAAAAAGTAAGGTAAGGTAATTCATGGTGTAAAAATAAGGCAGTGGAAAGAGCATTCCTGGAGCATGGCCAGGCTAGCTATCTAAACTCTGTGCCCCCGACCTCCCAACACCCGAGCCCCTTCCATCACCATCTGGGCTGGGTTTGGTGCTGGGTACTAGCGGCTAATCTGGGTTAATCCCACTCTGGCCCCTGCGGACCTGTCCACAGAGGCTTGCAGGCAGCTGGTGAGGTAGGAGTTGAAGAGGAAACGGTCCAGGGGTTTCTCCAGTGAGGCGGTGCACTCAAACACGTCCCAGCCCGCTGAGAAGACCACAACCCCTTTCAGACAGGTTTCCTGCCCCTTGCGTCCCAAGTAGTTGGCCAGCATCATCCTGAATATTGAGAGACAGAAGGAAAGAGGACGGGTGGAGGGATAAATGGAAAAAAGAGGGATTGGGAGATGTTCCAGTTTTGACCAATCCTTCACGTAAAACACCTTCTTTGCCATGGTGCACTGAGAGGCTGAGCTACTTGAACGATATTAAAGCACTGACATGTCCAAAACAACGCCCAACAACCATACTACAACGAAAACACAACATTGCATGGGCGTGAAACATAAACCAGAAACCGTCTTTAAGGTCCTACCCGGACCTGAACCAGACATCTGCTCCATATGCTGCAGCATAATTCTATTTTGTCTCTCTCCGTCTCCCTTCCACCTCAAGTGGCTTAGCTTACATAGGGTACAAACACACACACACACACACACACACACACACACACACACAACACTAATGATAAAATGTAACAGGCTACAGTAGCCTACAGTTTCTACAGCTGATGCTCAGTGCTTTGCAGTGGGAAATTGACCTCAGCCCAAAAATGACAGATTAACAAAATGACACATCGGGTATTAATAATATCCAACAGCTAATGCAGTAGCTTACAAGACTATGAAACATAACCATTCAAAAATGCATAACAGGAAATCAAAACATTTATTACTTTGTAAGTGAAAATATGTGTCAGACAGATGTGTCGACTGGACTTTAAAAGGCTCATTTGTTGAACATTTATGGATTTCTTCACTGGCCTTGCTTCTTTTTGCTGTTCAGGCACTTCAGGCTGCTGTTACCATGTGTGAGATGTTTCATCTTCCTCGCTTTCACAGTCGAACACTTCACGAGAGTCTATGAAATTATTATTATTATTATTATTATTATGATTATCAAGCCATTATGTCATGTTAATGAAAGTTTCTAACTGTACACAGCCTACACACACTCTTGTCAATGTGGCCCCTAAAATGGAGTCAACACATGGAGGCATATGAATCAAACCAGGAGAACAGAGGTTGTAAAACAGCAGCTAAGAGCTGCTTCCAACATCTATGCTCTCCAATGTTAGATCTTTTGCCTCTTTTGGCCCTTTGGAAACTTTTGCTTGGCAAACATGTTCTGTGTGCAGTTTACTGACATCACATTTCTGGGTATCAATGTTTTTCAAACAGTTATCTCTTGCAGCTTTAACGTCACAATATGGGATTTTTAAGAGAAACATCTTGACAGCTAAATGCCCTCATTACTCATGTCAGCGGCTGCACCACACCGCGAGGTGACAGGACAGCATTCACAGTCCTAGTCAGCTGGTGGAGAAGGGCTCCATTACCCGCCCATGGAGACTCCAGCAGCCATGATCGGAGCAGCTTCGTTGGTCCTCTGGATGTGCTCGATGACGGCCTCCAGGTCCTCGGTGTTGGCAGCACAGTAGGTTCTGGGAGTCTAGGTGGGGCAGGAAGACAATGCAGTCACTCTCTTTTCTCGAGAGAGCTAGACATGAAAAATGAAAAACTAAAATTAGAAAGAAATTAATAAAAAAAATGGACTAAAACATGGACTAAACTGAAATTAAAATGCCTCCAAAATAATTGAAATAAAATAAAAAAGTACCCAAATTCTTTTCAGTTCTCTTTCCATCGTTTGACCATTATCAGACTTAAAGAGAGGTGGAGATAAAAATAAAAATACTGCAACTATCCAAAGATTTCCTGTGGGTATGTGCACAAATCAGAGAAAAAACAAATCTAAAACTAGCAAACACCGTTCCAATATTAAACTGAAACTAAACTGAAATGGAAATGGAAAAATATGAACTATAATAACCCTGAGAGTAGGGGATATATTGTGAACACATTGTGCTGCAGCACTGCATTTGGACCCAGCTGACTATTAACATACACACTCTACTTGCTGCACAGGTGTTCAGAGAAGACATACATGACCACAAACCTAGCTCAACATTGTGTTGTCAACCTGAGAAAGGTGAGGTCTCACGTTAGAAATGGCAGAACCAGGAGCCTTGCTATTGAGAGTTGGTGTGAGAAGAAGTACTAGACAGAGTGGAACTATATCAAGCCCTCTAATAGACTGTAGAAGAGCCTTTCTCAGCTAATGGTATTTTCCATCATAAGGACAATCAATTAATGCAATCATTCTTCTGATCCTGTGCATTAACGCAATACACGTACTGTACTGTCAGTACTTATACTATCCAAACAACATATGGATAGTCACTTAGGTTATGATTGATCAAGCACTCAAAACACAAGGTCAACAAGATTGGAAATAGGTGTGAGACAGTCTACAAGAGTCACTATATACCACTAAAACAACAATTTCTATTATTGTGACTACGTCAGAGGACACTATGAACACAGTGCAGCAAATTGCTGCTGTCTTCATAAGCAGTTGTATTTAGCCACAGGTGTGAGCTCAGAGAAAAAGCAGCCATGGCAATTTAATAAAATGTATTTTACAAGCAAAAAAGTGGTGACATGTTTTACTATGTTTGAACACTGATGCCAGCATGATAGTACTGTTTACCAGGATATTTCTGGACAAGACAATTGTACTACGAAAACTTGCCACGGGTCTATTCCTTTTTGGAATAGGAATGGGCTGAATCCCTTTCAACTGGAAACAGTTTGTCAGAGCAGGTTACTTAACAAACATCTATTCAACAAGGCCCGTTTCTCTGGACTCTTCAGCTACAGCCCTTCATTCAAATTCAAACAGGATCTCTGGCAAAGTAAATTCCTGCTTTCTGTCTAGTTCTGTTTCCCTGATCGGCGTACTGTTAGGGTCCTAACACACATTTGAACTGATTCAACCTACTGTACTGCAAAGCTGCTACACAGCAAAGAGTACTGTAATCGCTCTCCATGAGGTCTTGAATTAGGGCACTAGCACTTCGAACGGTCTTTGAAGCAGAGGGCAACTTTCACACAGCAGGCCATTCTGCAGCAGTGGCCTATTTAAACAATGGGCAGTATTCACACTAACTGGCCACAGAGAAAACACTCACAAGGGCGTATAAATGCTAAATTGTTTGCATACAATGTAGCACAATTCCCCAGCTGAAACGGGGGAGGAAATTCCCTCCTTACCACCACCACATGATATAGTGCCAAGAACAAAAAAAAAACATTTAGAAATTTGAGTACAGCTGAGCTCACAAAATTCTGGATGTGACCTTTTAGCAGTTCAAACATTCAACTGTTTCCTTAAATACGGCTTTACCCACTGTAAGTCTCTTTCGGATGAATGTGCAGCTGAGGGGGGGGGGGGGGGGGGGGGGGGGGGGGGATACGACAAAGACAACGGCAAGGCATAGACCAGCCATTGATGCAGATTCACATTTGTCCGGAGCAACATTGGATTGATTGTGGGCAAACCTCGCCTGTGAGGAAACGCCATTAGTGCACTGGATGAGGTCTTTGTGTGACAGTGATTGGTGCGATTAGATCTTGGTGATGCTGTAGCTTGGAAATAAAACGCCTCTGTTCAAAAGCAAACGGTGTAAAGAGAGAAAGGAGAGAAATAAAACACAATGGGCAGAGAGCTAATGTGCAAGAGCTCAGGCCCGCTTTGTTGGCTAAATATAACTGGGAGTGAGAGGACCGATAAAGACAGGTGTCATAACTGCGCGTGCTCGACGAGTTCGTATTTCTGTGGTTTGGTATTAAAATACACTATCTGTCCACCTGCAACTTAATCCCTGCTATGTAACAACATTGTCTGTGCAGCGTCCGCTTAGGCTCCCTCTGGGCTCCACATGACACGTGTGCTTTGAGCTGGCTGAAGCACTGAAAAGGACAACTCTACTATGGAGCTGTCATACTGACAAATAGGAAAAACCCACAGTAAAAAAAAAAAAAAAGGAAAAGGTTGGTACATCTAAACCTATTTTGTGAAAATGTTCGATTCTTACCAATAGCGTTTCACCGGAGACCCCTCTGTTGTTGAATACCACACATCTGAAATACACAAAAACACACTGAATTTCCTATGTGATTGTTTGAGTCAGTTCATCCATTGTTTGTGTTTTCAAATCAACTGCAAGTGTACGTGGTAATAGTACATTCCTAAGCCTCGGTGAGCTGGCGTCTGTCACGACGAGCTCCTGACTTCCAAGAGCACGTTTAAAGGAACACGGTGAACCAAATTCCTTTGTGCAAATGTTCTTCACCTTAAAAAGCTGAACTGGGAATGTGATGAGATGTGCAAAGGGGCCCAGCTGTGTGAACAACATTATGTTTACTGGACAGCAAAGGCAGCAGCATCCCTCTCGCTAGTCATCTATTATCTGGTGGAGTCAGACCTGCTGTTTTTATCGGTGTAACTCAGCAGTGGGGCGGAGCTAGCTGGGTGCTGGTGCTGGGTGAGGGGGGGGGGTGCTTACATACACTCACTGCAGCAGAGACTGAGAAGCTGGTCTGGGCTAAGCTGCAAAGCTTGTACTAGGGTAAGCTGTAATTCATTAAGCTACAGACAGGGGCGAGGGGTTGGAAGATGCTGAGTTTGCCTGCTCTCTTCCTACGTCTTCCCCCAGTGTGGTTGAAAGAATGAGTGCAGAGAACACAGAGGGGGCCTTTCGGAGAGGGAGAGGGGAAAACTGCCTCCCTCTGCATCTCTTGAAGCTTGTGCAATGTTAGGCTATTTCCAAAGGCAGCTCTGGACACAGAGAGCTTGGCTGCCCACTTTTTTTGTGCACTTGCTCAGCAAGTGACCCCTAGCCGCAGTCACACGTATTATATAAAGTCACACCCATTATATAAAAGTTACAAGAGGATTACAATAGCGGATGTTGAGTTTTACCTCACATATCAATACTGGAATGATTGCCAGAGCAGATTTGTGACTAATACTGATAAGAATAAAGCTGTATTCTACATGAATGGTGTATTGTAACTTAAGGTACATAGTGTGTCAGTTGTGTGAGTCAGGACTCTGTGTGCACAGTGCTGGATCGCGGCCAGTGTCTCTGGCCAAGGCCACCCACCTATAGCCCAGATCCCGGCTCTGTTGGACCATGTGCAGGATGTAGGACTCTCGGCTAGTGCCGGTGAGGCCGGGGAGAAGGAGCACCGTGGGCCTGGTGGCAGGGTCAGGATGAGAGGGGCTGTCGTCGTTGTCAAACCAGTCCAAAGAGATCTGTCCTCCATCTGCTGCCATAATGAGCTCACTGCAGAGACAAGCAACATGCAACTCAGTCACAAGGATGTTTCCAACCATTAACTGTCTGTCTGTCTCTCTTTCTCTTCCTCTCTCAAACACATGCATGCACTCAAGCTCACATACAATCTTGTTATGAAGGATAAATACAGCAATCATATTCAATTTGGCTTTAAATGCATATGTGATACTGAATATACTCACTGAATCGTGATTTGCAACTGTCTGCTAAAACCTCTATAAACGTTCAATAGCAAAAAAACATCCTCTCTGGTTCAATTCTCTGTACAATTATATTTACTGTTCAGTTCCAGGTGAAATTATTACTACGGTGTATCAATCACAAGCCTTGTCAAAGGGAATTTGATATGTCAGTAGAGGACTCCCTGCACACAGCTAACCGACAGCTGCTTCATTTCCCTTGTGATCGTCCTGTCAGTGTGCTTTGCAAAACACAGCAAGTTGAGATAAAGAGGAGAGCACTGCACCAGTGGATTCTTATGGTGAATCAATTTCTGGGCTACAAACCTAGCCTGGCAGATGAGGTCGTTCAGTCCCAGCGCTATCTATCTTAAAACCTACAGTGCACACACACACACACACACACACACACACACACACACACACACACACACACACACACACACACAGCAGTGAGCCAACTTGGCTAGCCTGTGGTAAAAGACATGGGCATGAAATTACAGAACCGTCATAAAAAATGCACCTGAGGCAAGACTAGAAAGTCAGAGAGGGCCAATCCAGAGTGACCAGGAGGAGGTGGGAGGAGACCTCTTTCATAGACATGCCAATCCTCTCTTCGGACAACAAGATGAGTGGAATTTACCTACCTTCTGTAGCTTGATCATTGGTGGACGTAATAATGTGATAATTAATAATGTGATAAGTTAATGTCATCAGGTTTGACAACAGACCGGTGGCCTCGGACTTGAAACAGTCCCTGTGCATTGTGGGAGCATTTTTCTCAATGATTATGAAGACAGCAGGCAGTCAGAGGTAGTGTTAACGTCCTCGGGAGAGACAACACTGACAACGGGAGTAACATTTCAGGTCAAGAATCTATAATGGATTATTTTGCTGACAGTAACAGCAAAGATACACTGAGATTCAACAATCATGATCAGGTATTTGTCCACATGGATTTAATCCACATGAACTGCCAATTCCTGAATAATATGCAGCAGTTAAAAATAAATGTTTGAGGACTCTTGTTCAAATCTGGTTTGATTTTTGGGGATATTAAAACATATTGCACACTGTGTCATTGTTGTACTCCACATATCTTCCTGAGAAGCACACACAGCCCTACATAAATGTAACTCTCCCATGGATTATATACGTCATTGGACCACAGGGTGGGACTGCCGGTTAACTGCCTTGTACTTGCCTTGGGTTTTACAGGATTCTGTCAGTCTTGGGGACTGAACATATGACCTTCTAATCATGGGATGTTCTCTCTAGCCACCAGGTACACTTCGCTGCAATAGTCATGAGGGTCTACAGTTTCTTATTAAAGTTAAATGGAGTGCACCCAAAACCTGCTGAACAGATCAAAATGGACTTCCAGCTAATACCAATACTGATGATGCATACACCCTTCCTGCCACTGTTTTAATTAATTTCAATCCACTTAATGCATGCATGGGGCATGCCCATTAATCTTCAACAGAATGTACATTGTCTAAGAGCAGCCAGGGCAGCCCAAGCCAGCATCGTGGCACAAAAGACTTCTTTTACCTCTGAGCCTTTGAGTCTCGGCTAAGAACAAGAGTGGGATTTGTTTCCAATTGTGAAACCTCAAGGAATCAAGGAACAGGCCACGGCAGTCAGTCAGTGACCAAGCCAATTTCTTAAGCTTCCTAATAAACCTGCGCACAGTGGGCATGGAATAATAGAAAGGTAATGTTTTCTCTGGCATTCCATTACTTCACGTAAACCACACATTTACTGTACTATGTCAAAGGCAAACATTGCAAGTCATGTGCTTCAAACTTCTGTCTTATAGGAGACCGACGCTTTGATGAGTTTAATTTCACATTTGTACCAGGAAATGTATATCTGCTTTCAAAGTGAAATAAATTCTCATTTTGGAAGAAGCTGTTATACTGCAGTTGTTACAAGTATGAGTGTGTCAGTCTCGATGCTCTGAGGACTTACTTTCTGTAGCTGACCCCAGGTTTAGCTGTGACAAACGGTCTCAACAGGGTTTGGATGCGACTCTCCCAGCACCAAAAGGTGGGGTAGTAAGTCTCTGACACCACCGGACATTGTTCCCTCAGAAACTGGTAGAACTTCTTACCCCCCGAGATGAGCTGTGGCTTCTGCAAAACAGAATTGAACGAGGTGTGCTGTAGGTTTAGGAATGGCACTGTCAGAAGATTGACAAAGGTCAAAGGTTAATAAAATTATACTGTTTAGGTGTATGAAGTGAATCGGACACATTGGGTTCGGGGACACATTGTGCGGTGCGTGGCTGTCCTAATACAAGGAAATGCTTGAAGGAGTGGTTGGAAAGAGTGTTTTGAGCATCGGCCCGCCACAAACGGCAATGTCCCTGCACTCCACTGTTCTGGTTTCACAAAAAAACAACGTTGGGATGGGATCTCGGGTGTTAACGTTACACAGCTTCCACAGGATCGCTGCACGATCGCCCTGGTCCTACTACACCGCTGCATCCCGTGGTCTCCACCTCTCCTTCCTCCCACAATCCACACATTATGCCAGCTGTTTTTAAGACACTGGCTTGGTTCAACAATAGATTTCAAATAGACACATCTGTCGTGTTTCTAGGTTAGTACACTACCAAGTTTGTTGCTGTGGAGATGCTGATATGCCTCGTTATATTTGGCCATTTCGTCATATTATCATCCCAGGTGTGTACTGTGTCTGGGTGTGGGATAGACACAGCACCACCCCCCTTGTCAGGAAAGTTGATGAAAGTTCCCACTGAATTTGCTTTGACATTTAACTTTGGCGCTTACACGTTACATACATTTGACCGGAAATTGTTTGCCCACTACCGGAAATGAACCGGAAATAGGGGCGTGGTCGACACTTGTCTATTGACCATACAGGGTAAATTATATGAGGTCAGCAGAACACATCTGCAAGGAGGCATCGTAGGATTTTAGATCTGTTTTGTCGAAAGTTATCCACCAAGCTAGATAACGTAGTTATGATCGGTAATGCTGGTTTCTATTCTATTTTATTGTATTAGACTTTAGACTTTTTTATTAAATTTTTGTTTTTGTTTAAATTAGACTATCCTATTATTTTTGTTCTGTGTATATTTTAATAATTAAATGATCAATGTACATGATTGGAAATCATATTGGGAATCGTTGGGAATACACATATAATTACAAGCTTGTCCTATTCAAACGTACACAATCATGGCAGCATTGCATAAGGACTTCTACCGGCATTTGTGGTGGCCAAGCCTAGCTTAGCCAATGCCAACGTACTGGGTATCAATTTTTTACTTGCCTCAATAAAATTACATTATTGGAGATATTAAATTAGATGTTATTTGTTTAAGGCATACATGCCGGTTCAGCTGTCTAGCTCATAGCATACAGTCTTTATGCCTGAGACCCATCACACATGTGCAGACGTGTAGCCCACAGGGCGACAGATGCAGCCTGATCGAAACCTCCATCAGCAGATGCACCGGTCGCTACTGCGCAGGAGTGATGATGCTCCTCTATGAAAAACACAAAAACCGGATAAATTGTACCTACTACATGATGCTTCTTCAAAGCAGCCGGTCAGAGACCACAAGTTACCTTCGCTACGGAAATCAAGTAGTAGCAGGTATACGCTGCGCTAAAACCCAGCACCAGGGACAGTCCTACTCCAGATCCGAATAGACCAACTTTCACTTGATTTTCCAGATAAAGTGACAGATCCCTTGTCAAAACGTGGAAACTGAAGTCCAGGGAGATCATTGCAAGGTCCCAGGTTTCCCCCGCACTGCAAGGACAGCGGCCGGCTCAGGCGAAAATTCAGCTGTGGATGCCTGCGCTCCTAGAGTGAAGGAGACAGTCAAGGGGACCTGATCTGTGGCGATATATATAGAGGCGGAGGATGGCGCTCTTTGACCAGCTATACACAGAGCAGCTTTCAGACGCCACCTACAGTCAATAAGGCTGTTGTGCAGAATGCGGAGCTAAAGCGTCATTGTCACCAGCAGGATAGTCCAGAAGACTGTATTAATATCTGCAAAGACACCATGTGCATCATTGGAGGTCTTCAACCGAGAGTGAAGCAGCTCTACAAAATGACCATCCCTTGGGCCATGGGTTACTGCTGCGGTAGCCCACAGTAGGCTAATATCTGCCAAATAATGGCACAGTGGCCAGTTAATTTGCCTGGATTAATAATGGGATGCCATGGATGCAAGTGAGAAAATCTTAGGTTTACACATCGGCTTGTGGACACACAACCCTTATGAAAAAGAAGTAGTAATCCTGTAATACATTTTTGGAGTATTTTATACAAAAAGTCAGTATAGTTTAGTCCCTAGATTAATATTCTAGAAATGTTATAGGAATATTGCAGTAATATAACAAGAGGAAAAAATACATACAAGTACGATAAGGTCAATATAAACTGACTGTTGAGTACCACCGACACGCTGTAAGTCCCATATGAATATTACAAGAATACTAATCTTTCATAGGGAATGATGATGGGATTTACAAATGGAGTGGAAGTGCGTGATTCCATAGCGGAGTCATGAAACAATTCCAGGACTAGATCTATCTCATTAAACTGGTCAAGAGAAAATAAAAAAAAGTAAATATCCTCATCATCATCACCACCACCGTGATCCTCACTGCAGTAGAAACCAAACCAACCATTTTTTGCTTTTTCTTATGGCACTCTATTGTTTGCACACTTGTTTTTTTGCACTATATTGTCTATTCTATTCTGTTTTTCTATTGTTGTGAGCTGCCATAACACGTGAATTCCCCAATATTGATCCCCACGGCGGGATCAATAAAGTCTATCTTATCTTATCTTATCTTATCATAGAAAACGCTTAGGACTGTATGTTAAAAAGATAGGCAACACTACATTGTAATAATCTATGGGACCTTGCATTACGTGTAACCTACTTACAAAAGTGGTACCTGTAATCCGTTACAGTTACCTAAAAATCATTCATCAAAATTAAAGCACATTTGAAAAAGTTGATGATTAGAGTTGGATGACTCAAAAACACGATAAACACTGAATAAAATTCACGATAATTCCTATAGTGATTCATAGTGTTTCTGTGGTACTTTATCATAGCCTACCTATTTTATTTATATGCTATAGTATCACTATAATATTTCGACAGAATACTATATGTAGGTTAAAGTTCCTTCTGAAATTGGTTATATGACTGAAATTGGTTATTGTGTAACTGAAAATAATTGTGAACTGCTTCACTGACTGCAGCAGGTTATAATAATAATAATTTCTAATAATCTGTTATGTATTGTGAAACGAACCTTCTCCCAACGTCGGGCCTATGAGAAGCAAATTAAATGATATCGGAGAGGGTCTTCCTGTCTCCTGGGGTCTGTCTTTGCTCCGTCCGGCTGTCCGTCAAATGACGCTACCAGCCAAACAAACCGTTTTTTCAAGCTCAATGTCTTCGTGCGTCGTCGTTTACCTCCGTACTCACTAGCTAGCCATTCGCCTGAACGATGATTGATAATAATGGCGACGCGTTTATTGTGAGTTGACTCCAGGGAACCGTCTGACAAAGGAAACATCTTGGATAGATATCCTGTTCTTTATACAACAACAACAAGGATAAGCTAACATTCAAAGGACTACATTTTGCCTCAACGACAAAGACTTGCTAACCAGGAAAGCGGGTTTAGCTTGCTAGCGTAACATTAGCTAGCTACTACTCAGCTAGCTAAGTTGAAGAGGTGGCATTCTTGTATGTGGAGTAGACGTGGGACAGCGAGCTTGCTATTAAGATTTTGCTAACTAGCTAGCAATGTGGCTACTTTTTGGGCTGGTGGGGTGATTAGTTTTGATTAAAACACGGAAAGCTGACGCGCAATTAGCTAGTGAGAATAGTTTGGAGAAGAAAGTCGGCGCTGCTCAACAGCCTTCTTGGGTAGCTAGCTACTTAGCCTTTGTGGCTTGTCCCAGTCTCTTTCCTGTTAGGACGTGCTCGCACTTGCTTTTTAAATTGTCCGTCAACGCACCGCTGACTGTGTAGCGTTTATTGCTAGCTGGATAACTAATACAAATTGCTGTGGCATTGCGAGATCGTTTCTTCAATGACCACCGGCAGGAATAACCGAGTGATGATGGAGGGAGTTGGGGCAAGAGTGATCCGCGGACCCGATTGGAAATGGGGAAAGCAGGATGGTGGAGAGGGACATGTTGGCACCGTCAGGAGTTTCGAAAGTCCAGAGGAGGTGGTCGTTGTCTGGGATAACGGGACAGCTGCCAACTACCGCTGCTCTGGTGCATATGACGTGAGGATATTTGACAGTGCTCCCACAGGTACTTCTTTTTGGTCTGTTCATTTTGTTTGGTAGTACTTTCAAGCTCAGTTAATAGCAGTTAAGTATTTATGTATACAACAAAGTTATCCACAATATGCAAGATATTGGTCCTGGCTTTGCTGGCGTATATCTTTGGGGTTTCTATGAACGTGCTGGGTACAGTTACAAGTCCGATTAGACAAGTAGATAAATTGGCCCTGTCTGTACCATTGTTGCTTGTGATGCATCTTTGGGAATTGAAATGGGTCAGAAGATGCTTCACTGATACAGGACATGGTCATCCTTCTTCATCCTTCTTATGATTCAGATCACAACGTGTCAGAAATGTAGGCCTATGTGCTGAAATGTAAAGAAATATCTGTAGGGTGTTACAGCTACAGTCTACACTGTAGACTGTTTTTTTGTTTACGCCTATACAGATAATTAATAATAGATAATAATAATTTCTTCATAATTGTTCTTAATATTTTTGACCAGAACTATGGGTAGCACTGATGGTGCAGCCTGGACAAAGTGTTTTTGTTAATTGCACTAGACAACACACACATTTGATGATAACTCCGTCTAATACTTCACTGCTATTTCTTAACTTTGCGATTTCTCAGGCATCAAGCATGATGGGACCATGTGTGACACTTGCCGTCAACAGCCCATCATTGGGATTCGTTGGAAGTGTGCTGAGTGCACCAACTACGACCTCTGCACAACCTGTTACCATGGAGACAAGCATCACTTAAGACACCGCTTCTACAGGATCACCACCCCTGGCAGTGAGAGGTTAGTTAGCCCAGTACCACCCTGTCATCATGATCATTCGCCTTAGCACCACCCATGATAAAAATCAAACAAGGTGGCTAGGTGATTCCTAACACCTCAGTGTAACAGGTGGCCCAGCCTTGTACTCCCTTAGTTTAGCTTTATGTTGCTCTATTATCGTTTTTCCACCATAGGAACTATCCAGGAAGTTAGTACTATTGGTACTTAGTTCCAGGAACTTCAACCTTTCCCACCGGGGGGACTAGCCCTGAAAAGGTTCGTCTTGGATAGTTCCTGACCCCCAAAAATGTTCCTGCTAGCATGGCAGTACTTTTTGGGGGACCCGGAACCATTGGGGCGGAGTTGCAATACTGAACAACGTTAATTGATCAATACAAGCTACACAATACAAGCTACGCAAAAACTCCAGCAACCGCCATTTTTAAATACCGGCCTAAATACTGTCTATTTCAATCTCCATTTCAACTTCGCCGTGTCTCGTTTCCAAAGAACGATTCTCAAGTCAATTTTATTCGTCACATGTAGCAGGTGTGTTCTATACAGTGAAATGCTTACTTACAAGCCCTACCTACAGTGCAAAAGAAACTAGAATCAAATTAAGTACAATAATAACAATAAAAATAAATATATTTAAAAAAAAAAAAAAAGATTATATATAAAGTGTATGGTGTGTAGAGTCAATGCAGGTTAGGGATGGAGTAGATCGGTCAGCTGTTCAGAAGTCTTATGGCTTGGGGGTAGAAGCTGTCTCAGAGCCTGTTGGTCCAAGAGCCAATGCTCCAGTACCGTTTGCCCGACGGTAGCTGGGCGAACAGTCTGTGGGCTGGGTGACTGAGGTCTTTGGTGATTTTCAGGGCCTTCCTCTGACACCACCTGGTATAGAGGTCCTGTATGGCAGGTAGCTCAGCCCCAGTGATGTACTTGGCTGTCCGCACCACCCTCTGTAGTGCTTTGCGGTCGAGGGCTGTGCTGTTGCCATACCAGATGGGTGATGCACCCAGTCAAGATGCTCTCAATAGTGCAGCTGTAAAACTTGCAGAGGATCTTGGGGCTCATACCAAATCGCTTCAGTCTCCTGAGTGGGAAGAGGTGCTGCTGCGCTCTCTTCACGACGGTATTGGTGTGTGTCCTCCATGCGAGGAGAACCGCTGGCCAGGCCGCTGACCTCCTCTCTGTAGGCCACCTCATTGCCGTGGGTGATCAGGCCTACCACTTTTGTGTTGTCCGCATCCCTGGGGCGCTCCCGTGTTTTCTAATATCATGTTCATACCAAAACAGTGTTGTCGAATTTTAAGTTTCACTTTTGTTTTCACAACTGTAGGATTGAGTGCAGTGCTACTGGTCTACTGGTCTGTCTCATACAAGGGGACATCCCTGTGGTGTGTTTACAAGCAACAGCTGAGTGAACGCTGGTGAGATTCTCCAGCGCAACAGAGAACATTACGAGATGCACACGTCAGGTGCAGCGTTATAGATTGATTTAGATCAATTTCTGTACATTGACTAACGTTTTGTTTTGTGGCGGATCAACACCATAGCTGCTTGAACTTCCTCTGTGTTTGCTGTGTTGAAATTGCCGCTGTTGTTGTGGGGGTCCTCGTGTACCTCAATAACGTATGAAACCAAACTAAGCTTCTTATTTGCATAATCTCTCCGGTGCTTTGGTGCGGTGGGAAATCAACCTCAAACTATTTTTGGGAGCTAAAAAGGTTTCTGCTGAGAAGGTTCCTGCTCAAAAAAGTACCCAAAAGGTTCAGGTTCCTGCAGTTGGAAAAATAGTGCTGTTGTGGACATGTCACTATCACATAACCAGACAAGATAAAGCCAAATTATTGAAGGCGGTTTGTTTTACACTTTCAAAGATGTTCTACACTGAGATCAAAGCAACTCGTCAGTTGTGGAAAAAAAGCAGTCAGATGTTGAATTAATGTGAAAAATTGATTGTATTATTTTGACCTATTTGTGTAATTGGGTAGACAGTTAAGTATAAATTGGACAAACTACACAATAGTGTGTCATTGCACAGGTCAGTGTCAATATTTGTGATGATACCTCATCCGTTTCAAGTCCATTTCAACCAAACCCCATTGTGAGGTTCAGTGGATGAACGTGTGGCTCAACAGCTGGCAGCCTTTTTCAACTGAGTGTGACTTCATTTCCCTTGAGACAGACATTGCATGGTAGCACACAATGGGTGCTGGAGGTCTCCCCTTCTCACACTGCTCCAACGGCATGGTGGGGTGTTTTGTTATGCCATATTAGATTCTTTCACTGTCTGCTGAAGAGGGAGTGTCTAGAGGCCACAAGCTGTTTGCAGCGTTAGACCTACACTGTCCAGCTGCCATATCTACCATCAAGGACCACATTATTGTTTTATCTCTGCTGGATAATTTATTAGCTATTATCCTTTTATGGTTAGGCTTCTAGCTGTGCTGGAGTTAAGGTTGCAACTCACAACGCACAAGTTGTAGCATCGTTGAAAGTGTAAAACACACTGCCTTCAATAATTTGACTTTATCTTGTCTGGTTATGTGATAGTGACATGTCCACAATCGCACTATGTCTAATGTTATTCTTTATTATTTAATTTAAGATTTTAATAACATCAAGTGCAGTTACACTTGTCAGCCCTCTTCTATATGACAGTGAATTGTGTTACACAACACTACAGTTAGAGGTCTTCATTATCCCTACAGGTTGCCAGTAGGGCTGCATGATTATCACAAACATTATAATTGCAGATTATTTCCCTTGATATTATAATTGTGATTTATAATTTTGATTAATAGAATTGTAATTGAATACATATTTTATGTTGCCAGCTGCATATACTGTATAAACAACCAAAACAAATCGACAAGCCGATAACAGATGTGGAGTGAACTTGCTGCTCCCCCTGCAAGCCCCAGGCGGACAGTGCGTCTCTCCATCCCCTGTATGATCTCGGGGAAAGTATGCTGTTTGCAGGCATTTGCAGGAGTATTAAATGGAATGCAGTAATCGCGGTTTGTCACGATTACCATATCGGCGTGGCCGTAATCGTAATCTCGATTTAATATACGATTAATTGTGTAGCCCTAGTTGTCAGTTTACTTTGGTGGCATCAGGGATTGAGGTTTAATTTATCTAGCCCAGTAACTCATATTCAGACACTAAAGTTTCTCAATCTAATATAAGCCAATGGCATTGCAACATTAGCTGACTATTGTACTATCTATCAGATTAACAAACGTTTCAAACTGTCTCTGTGTGTAAATGCTGCTTGGAGGAAATTTGCATGTGACTACTTAGCCACAGGCTATTCATTGGCATTGGCAGTGCCATGATGGTTTGGGATGGACAGCAAGGGTAATAATTGTCTATAAGATTATTGCGCTTCTTAATGTTTAAGAATATGCGTCATGATACACAATACTGCAATGTATTCCTTGCATAGGACTGCAGTACAACAACTGAAATAGTATTCCTGAGGGCATTAGAAAGTCAAAATCAATTTTGACATTTAGAAAGCATGCTCCTGGAGCCTTGCTCACCCCTATGCTCTGGTCATTGAGCCATGGTGCATCTGTGATTTCAAAATGCTGGATAGATAGGTCAATAATGATTTGCTGCTCACAGCTCAGGCACATCTTTCTTATTTGATCTGACCTTAATTTTACTGTTGGTATCATCAAACATTATATATCAAACAACTTGCCGTGTGTGACAGTTATGATAATGTTTGTTGGGGGCTGCTTTGATGACACTTCCGATTTGATAGGTGTCAACAGCTAGCCTAGTCTACCTGAATGGTGTACTGTGTTTCTCTGGACCATATCTCTAGCTGTTGTGCCAGTTGGTATGTTTGGTACAATGATGAGAAGAATGGGAAATGTAATTCATATTTTGGTAGAGCTCTGAATGAAGAAATGCATAATAGAGAAAGCCTCGGAAGCAAAAATAGTCCATATTAGCGCTGGATGTAGTTAATGGCAATTGTTTTACACCCCTATTCATTTTCATGTTCTGAACGAGGGCTAAAGGGGGAATCCCTTATTTTGACCGAATATGCTTGAGGGAACTATTTGTGTCCATGTGAATTTTGTTTACGAGCCTGGGTTTGCTTGTAATTGGGTGGGGTGAACTTAATCAAACCAAATACAAAATTGCCACAATGTACACTGTTGCACTATGGTTCAGACCACAGAAAACACAATTTAGGTTTTAGTTAACACTTGTGTCTTTGGTTCTTTTGTTTGTTTTGTTTTGAAGTTGTTCTTATAAGCCCAAACTTTAATTGAATTGTGTTTCTTCTTCTTGATGATGCCAATATCAGCCAGTGGCTGATGATAATATCATAGAAATAGCATAATAATGTTTTTTGTTAACCAATAAACCTGTGTCACGCCGCGTTCTTTCAAAATGGTTTTGTGCGGTTACAGATGCTATGTCTGACACCTGCGTCACCTGAGTATTTCAAACTTGCTTAAAATGGAAAGACTAGTCTCTTCAGTGAGGAACCTGTGTTTCTTTGAGCAGAGTCCTTTTGGAGTCTCGCCGCAAGTCAAAGAAAATTACAGCCAGAGGGATCTTCACTGGTGGCCGGGTGGTGAGAGGAGTGGACTGGCAGTGGGAAGACCAGGATGGAGGCAATGGGAGGAGAGGAAAGGTGAGATTCAAGGAGAATACAGTCTGTAACTGTTCTGTTTATTCCCCATGCTGAAACCCATATGAATATATCGACTAGTTCTGACCATGACTTGCATATACAATATATCTGACGGTAGGCCTGGTTTGACACTAAGGATTGTCTAATTGTGCGGTGCCAGTGCCAAGATGTTGATTCGGGCCACTTGATTGGTCAGTCAATGAGCCAGTGCCTTAGGGAAAAAAGATTGTTTTTGCAGGGATAAGCCTATCATCTTTGCTGCTCTCCTCTGACACCTACCCACTCTCCTCTCTGTTTTGCTTTTTCTGACAAATCAATTTGGACACCACCTCAGAGTTAGTCAGGGTCCCAGCCACTCAGAGTTGTATGGAGCAGACATGTCATCAAGTACATTAAATGATATGAAATGAAAAGTAAAAAGCTGCTTCATTAATCTTGGAAGCAACAGATTCCTTGGGTTGACAATGATGAATCAATCCCGAGCTGTTTGTCGTCAGTTTCTGCATAAAGCAGATCGAGCTGTCTCCTTTTTAAAGGCACTGACATTTACCGCAAACACACACGCACTCAACGTCCACATCAAGAGCCAACAACATCTAGCACATACAGTTGAGACTATTGGCACCCTTGTATTTTATGCAGATAATGCACAATATCTCCTGAAATAATTAGAAATTTCAGTCTTCACACATTCATCTATCAATTTACAAATCTTGTATCTTTGAAGGACCCAAAACACACACTTAAAAGTACCTAGGAATGGTTCAAGAGAAAATGTTGGACTGTTCTGACGTGAGATGTTATGGCGAGACCTGAAATGTGCGGTTGGTCAAAGGAATTCTTCAGACATTGAAGAACAGGAGCGCATTGCAATTGAATAGTGGGAGAAACTGCCAGCAGAAAGGTGCAGGAAGCTTATTGATGGTTACAAGAAACGTTTGGAAGCAGTCGTCATTGTTAAAGGCTGTGCAACTAAGTATTAGAAAAGGGTGACAAATAATCATGGCCCCAGCCATTTTTCAATTTTGAAACCGTAAAAGAGTTTTTTAAATATTTGTATTCATATTGTTTGATCATGTGCTGTTCAGATTGAAGGTTGAATTCTTCATCTGCACATTGGTTCTTAAACATTGTGGGCAATGTTTTGGCAAATGATTGGGGATCTTATAGGAACGAGTAGAATATATATATAGAACATTTTTCTTTTTTTTTAAAATCCCTGGTTTCATCCCACTCATTCTTATACATGTTTACAGATAATATGAACAGACTTCTTCTCTGCAGGTCATTCCAGTCTTAAATACATCACTGAAAGTAATACAATGATGACGTTGCATTTGTTTAACACGGTCTATTTAGATTTATACTGTAACAGCGCCATAAAGCGCTTGTATTTTGACTCTGGTCCAGACCAATTTAATAGTCCCTGCAGGCAATTTAAGACTTCATTTTGCTGTGTTATTTAATGGCATATCTCATTATAGTTTTATGATGCTGTAAGCAATATGCTCTCCAGAAAACTGCTGTTACATGTCCTGCAGCTTAGATGTGCCGTTAGTTTAGCATGAATATTGCCTCCTAAGGCCATTAATCAATTACCTCTGGAAAGGGCCTGAAAAAATAATCTAACAATTTGAATTCTTTATTTACTTAAGGCGCAACTGTTAATTAAATAATTAATTTACTGTACTACTGCTCTGCTCCCAACACTTTCTCAGCGTTAAACTCATACGACATACAGGGTTCTACTATGTCATGGAATTCCATAACTTGGCCTGGAAATGTCATGGAAATTCTTTTGATAATCTTTTTCCAACAAGTGATAATGTTGAAATAAGACCTGGGACATTCAGACGTGTAAAAATGTGACATTTGCAATATAGATTGACAAATATTGGTTATGGAAATTTGTAAGAAAAAATCTTATAGTGTCCCTCTGGAATGTTTTATCCAAAAGCTTTGCTGTGAGCTGGTTCTCAGACCACAAGTCTGTAAAAAACATTAACATGTTAGGAACAGCATATTCTGTGCGTGTGTGTGTGGTGCTTGATTGTATCTTTTCATCATTTTTTATTTGTAGGATTTTTCTGAAAACAACACAGTAATGGTCACAAAGGTGTAATAAAATATGTTCCCAGAGATTTGGCAACTGCAGCCAACTGGTGGAAAAAACAATAAAAACTTGAGCCTATTGAATCTAAAATTGCAATGCAATGAGAATCAAGACAAAATCTGATTGTGACCCCTAAGAATCAAAACCTAATCAAATTGTTCGGCCACGGCTATTCCCACTCCTAATATATCCCAGTAGTTAGGGAATTCAACTTTCCTCCAGGTCGAAACACGGCATTGGAGCAGTATACAAAACTGCAGACAGTGCAGTCTATACATCAGCTACTTCAACTTGCCAATGACTTTCAGCTCTCCTGTCACTGCACACTGTAACTCTGTCCAAAGACGTGTTAGGTAAAGCCGAAGTTCTAGTTCGAGACTGAAATTTGCTGCCCCTGTGCCTGGCCAGTAGATGGAGGACAGCAGGGTGAAGTAGTGAGTAAACAGACCACCCTTCAACTGGAGGGACCTGGGTTCAAATTCATATGGGGGCTAGCATCCACCTTGCTGAAAAGTCTTTGAGCAAACCGATGAATGGTTACTCCAGGGTCGCCATTCTGTAGCTGACCCTGCACTTTGACCTTCTAGTTGAAGGGGCAAGCGAAAAGAGAATTTTCCTCCAGGGATCAATAAAGTATCACATTATTATTGTTAAGGCGTTTTACTCTGAAAAATCCCTGTCTTTCTATGCATAAGACATTATTCTGTTGAATACATTGCATATACATGATGCGAAAACATTTGTTAGACTAACAATTGCCATGAAATTCTGATGAAAACCCTATCTTAACTACTTTGATTTAATGTTTTGTTTTCAATTATCTCAATTGTCTTCCTCCTCCTCTACCTTCTCCTCTCTTTCTCCTCCTCCTCCACAGGTGACAGAGATTCAGGACTGGAGCGCTGCCAGCCCTCACAGTGCTGCCTACGTACTGTGGGACAATGGGGCCAAGAACCTGTACAGAGTTGGCTTTGAGGGAATGGTGAGCAAACTTCCAGTCTGACACACACAAACACACACACACACTCACTCACTCACTCACGCACACACACAGTCTTACAAAAGATCAGCTGTCGGGTGGCTTTTGTGTTTGACCACAGGGCAGAGGCTCTTTCTTTTGCTGCCAGGCTTTTGTGAGAGCCACACAGCCAGCATGGCGAAGGCGCCATTGTGTAGGCAGCTGGAAGGGGAGGGTATCTACATGATAAAGGCAATCTGTTCCTTTCTGCTTTTAGGGGAAGAGAGTGAACATGGAGGTCAGCTTAAGAGGAGGGGGGCATCCTCTTGGGGTTGTTGGGGCTGCAGCTACACACGCGTCGTGACTGAAAAGCATCTTTCTCATTGGTGGAGACCTCCCCTGCCTTTTACAAATGGGTCCAATCGGGTTTCTCAGTTCTGTAACAGATTTGCCCTTTGTTATTCTAATAGATTGAAATGGTCTTGAGTGAAAGGTAGACGGCATCTGCTTCTGGATTAAACAAGTCGTGGATTAGACCCCCCATCTTGATAGTTTTAACTCTGCTTCATCTCTTGATTAAGACAAGTACAAAGACACTGTAGCTAAGTGTACAGTACAAATAAAGTCAGTGAAGCAAACACCTTGCACTGTTATATAATGCATCATAAGCAGCCCTTGACAATAAGCTTTTTAAGTTGGTGGCCCACAGGGCCAGTAGATTTGAGAAGTTGGTGGCCCTGCTCAAAAGTTGGTGGCCCTGCTCTAAAACCAGGTGTGCGTTTTTTTTTTTGCGAATCGAAATATCATTATTTCCGTTCATGTAACCCGCCATATTGATAGTGCATGCACTTCATATAGCTTGTGAATGAATTATCTTCTTAATAGTACATGTATACGGGCAGTGGTCAAGGGTGGTCAAGTGTGTAATGAGGCGGGATGCTGATCGTCACCTATTACGTAAGTTTGGTCCATTTCCGAATCCACACTCCTCCAGCAACGTATAGTGTAAACGAGCGGTTTATCCCACTGTCCGAAGTGTGCGTACATTTGATTTCCGAATGCACGCTCCGTCAGCGACCATTTAATGCGTTTGCCCGGTTGTTCCCACTGTCACTCCGTAAAAAATCGATTTCCCGAAGTTAGCCGAGCGGACACGAACTGAATCAAAATGGCGGATTGAATGAAAGTTTACCGATTTCGACATGAAGATTTTCATTATTTGAGCATCGATAAGGTAGGAAAAAGTGTATGAAGTAATTTAAAATGTGGTGGCCCGGCCGGGCCATCGAATTAGGAAGTTTACTGGCCCGGACTGCTTATGCTCGAGTGCTTATTGTCGAGGGCTGATAAGATCATCATGTTGACCAAATTCACCAGCATAGAGTAGACATAGTTATTCAGTTGTTGAAACTTGTGTTACTGACTGTAGGGTCCCATCAGTTCAGAGGAATGTCTGCACTGCCTCATAATCATCTCTGCCCTCTAACTCTGCCACAGTAGCTGCACATCTCTGAGTCATCACAAACGATATGATAACATTTTCTCTTGAGCAGTGTAATGTTTCATTGTCCTTGCTTGCCCTTAGGATACTGCTATTGTCTGTATTCTACACGACGACAGTGCCATTACAGCTTGAAGTGTGTGAATTCTCCGTGGCATAATTCATGATCATGCTCCTTTTCTAATGGAATTACCCCAGCTAATTATCTTATCCCCTTCCCTCTTATCTCCTTCAGTCGGACCTGAAATGCGTCCAGGATGCAAAAGGAGGCTCATTTTACCGAGACCACTGTCCCGTGCTAGGTAAGTAAGCCACTGATCTGTGTCCACCGTCATTATTGCACCAATTCTCTCACCTATCGTTCTGGTGCAGTGGATTCCAAGGGCATTATGGAGAGCATCCTTTGTAGTTACTGTGTCAAGCCACTAGGTGGCAGCAAGGCACAGTCACCTGGCTACCATAAAGACAAGTACAGGCACAGGTCATACAGGCACAGTATTCCAAGAATTCCGGGAATGAAATGTCTCTCTAGTGCCTTATTGGCCAAGGATACCTGGGCTGGGCTTGGCAACAGATCCAACACTGCAGCAAAAGACCCTCCATTAGTTTGACAGCGTCATTACTCACACATACTAGTGATTTTCATGTAAATTTCATGCAGCAATGTTTCACATGCACTTGATTACTTACACGTATTACAAGTATTGCACATCTATATTACGTGTGAAGCACATCAAGTCCTTTGTCTACCATTGTGATGTTTTGAGTCATAGTGTGTTTATGGGCTAGTGGGCTTGTCCTCCCTGTATCCAGCACTGGCTCACCTCTTCCCACCAGTCTGCCACAGTGTTTAATTATATAACTTGAATGTGAAGTAAAGTAACAAAGTATATTACTACACTCCCCTTTAGATTGGTTATGTTGAATACATAGTATGTTTGTAGGCTGCATTGTGGCTTATCCTATAATGCCCCATATTCTTTGCTTTGCTGAAATCTACAGGGTTTATAGTATCTGTATGTTTTTGTTTATAGTTTTGTTTTGTGATGATTGTCAGTGTCATATATTGTCTCTTTTTTTGGATGATTTTATATTTTCATGCTCTAGCATTGTTGTCTTTCCACATTCATGCTAGTAAAGCCATTTAGATTTAATTGAATAATAACGATTTTCCATTGATTTTATTTTTAGAATGTTTTCAATTGAATATGTTGCCCAATTTTTGTCTTTGTTTTGTATGTGTTATGTATAATAACACGTTCCACGTTCCTCCCAGGTGAGCAGAATGGGAACAGGAATCCGGGAGGTCTTCAGATTGGTGACTTGGTCAACATCGACCTGGACCTGGAGATTGTTCAGTCCCTCCAACACGGCCATGGGGGGTGGACCGATGGAATGTTCGAGACCCTCACCACCACTGGCACCGTATGTGGCATAGATGAGGATCACGACATCGTGGTTCAGTACCCCAGTGGAAACAGGTGAGGCCGAAGGGTACAGCCCACAGCCTATGAACCCATGGAAATGTATGTTGGCCTGGTGTTTCCTCTTGGCGCAGCTCCTCTTCTACATAGTTCCCCATGCATTGTGTTTTAGTTCTCATTTTTATAATGCATACACTCATGACTTTAATTGGACCCTTTTCCCCTCAGTGCAATCAAGAGGCAAATTCAGACAGTTGGTCAGCCATCAGACACTTCATTCCTTTATACATGTGCATTATTAAACTTCATTATGGTTTACAATACTAGGGAAAGGAGATGTCACATGTTTTCACAATGCTTTAATAAAAGGAAGTAAAAGTATTATTGTTAAAATGTAACTATAAATCTTCACTCCTGAGCTACATCGTCTACAAAGTAGTATTCAGAAAGGCCAAGAATGTCTACTCTCTGACTAGTGATTGACTAGCCCACATCTGAGTACATGCATAGTATAGGAAAAAACATATCTACCAAAAGAACTAGTTGTAGCTTTAACCCACAAACGTACCATGACTGTACAGAATCTATACATATTTTCTATAGATATAGATAGATAAAATATCTATAGATATTTTTTGAATAGTGAGTGACCTATTTGACATTTCTTGTGTCATGTCTGTATCCTCAGATGGACGTTCAACCCAGCAGTGCTGACAAAGGCCAACGTGGTGCGTAGCGGCGAGGTGGCTGCCGGGGCAGAGGGTGGCAGTTCCCAGTTCGTAGTGGGAGACCTGGTCCAGATATGCTATGATATCGACCGCATCAAGCTGCTGCAGAGGGGCCACGGAGAGTGGGCTGAAGCAATGCTGCCTGTAAGAGATGGGAAGATGCGCACACCCACACCCATATGTGCAAATTTAACTACCCACACAGTGGGTCTTATTTATAAAAAAAAATGTTTTAATCATATTATCATTTTAAAGAAAATGTAAAAAAAAAATTACATATTTACGATAATTTCATGAATTTCAAATTTGGTCCAGATTTCATGAAATTTGTATGTAAGAACCATTTATGAATTAGGCCCAATGAATATCACTACCTGTGTGTAACTTTCTGCCATTCACTACACACTTTAGTCAGTGCCAATCGCTGGTCTTTTGTGTAGAAATGGCTGTGATGTTGCAATATCATGGATATGCAGAAACACGCCAAATTAGTCTGCACGTGATACAGATTATGTTTGTTGTGCTGTTGATTCAATTTGTTCTATGTCAAAAATACTTTCTTATATACAATACATTTTTCCCTTATTATGAAGTTTATTCATTGCTGCCCAATACGCCTTAGGTTATGTAACACCAGTCTACTCCAATATGCCACTTGTCCCTGCCAAACTAGCCCCCCTCAGCAGCTAATGAGCCTTAAAACCCTGAGATGGGCTGTAGCTTTGATCACTAACCACGGCTGTTCGCTGCCCGCTGCTGCTCCTACTGCAGCAGTCCCTGTTATTGATGACATCCTCCAGGACAGCCCCAGCTCCAGCTCGACAGACTCAAAGTGCCTCTTCCTCATGCAGCCAGGATCAGGATGATATGATTTGAAATTGGAAAGCATTTTGGTGTGTCCTATGAAACCCCAGAGAGTGTGCGTTTATTGGCTGTATAGATGAGGAATAGTGTAGTTAATGGAAGGGGTTTCTCTCTCTCTCTCTCGCTCACTCTCTCTCTGAAGAGGGAGAGAGAGAGACGAAAGCAAATGTCCTCTGAATGAATAATGAGAACAAAACTTTAAATTAGTCTGTGATAATCTTTTGTCTTTCTTTTTTTTTTCATTTAGATAGGGCTGGCCTTTTTTCCTTCTTATAGGACAGTTGCTTTGTTGAGCTGGTATTTTCTTTCCTCCCTTCCTCCCATCCCTCACTCTTTCTCTATATTTCTCACGTGCAGTCTCTGTCTCTTACAGACACCGTTACATACATAGCCCAGAGACAAACAACCCTTCTTTATACTAATGAGTTTGTCATTTGTCTAAACAGACCCTAGGCAAGGTGGGTCGTGTGCAGCAGATCTACTCTGACAGTGACCTGAAGGTTGAGGTCTGCGGCACCTCGTGGACGTACAATCCTGCCGCTGTCACCAAGGTTGCCCCCTCAGGCTCAGCTGTCAGCAACGCCTCTGGAGGTAGGCATGAACACATTATACACACGTAACGCAATACAGTGTAGCACCATCGACACGCAAAGGCATGGTGTCATTTCTGTTCGCTGTCCCTGTCACTTCGTGTTTCCCTTTCACACCTACACACAATCCTACTCTGATGTTGTTCTCTCCCCGTGCGTCCAGAGCGTCTGTCTCAGTTGCTGAAGAAGCTGTTTGAGACCCAAGAGTCTGGAGACATCAATGAGGAACTTGTCAAGGCAGCAGCCAATGGAGACCTGGCCAAGGTGGAGGACATCCTCAAGAGACCTGACGTGGACGTAAGTGCTCCAAACCAACGTGCTCTGGTATTGGAGGGGGTTGGATGAGCTCGATATAGGGGCTGTCTAGATGAGTTTTCATTCTTCAGTTTATAAGGATGATGACAGTAAACACTGACAATCTGGTAGTCAGACTTTTGTGATACGCCATTCCACTGTTGGCACTTGAATATTGCTATTCAGGTTACAATGTATTACCATGGCCTGAAAATACCACCGTAGCTAGTGTTTGATGGAAACCAAATAATTTTGGTTTGAACACATAGAAAACCTCAAAATCTATCCGAGCACACTGATAATTGCAGTTGAATTGCCCCTGGCTCTGCTCTGCTCTCAGTAAATGGAGGAGAGGCTAGGAGTCTCCGAGGAGTAAGCAGTGAGATCCTCCCACTCCCGTGCCTCTCTCAATCTGAAAAGCATTAAGCCTGGGCCCAGAGGAGGCACCGAGGGGCACTGGTGTGCACTGCAGCACAGGCCACTCTCAGCATCAAGTCGAGATCTATAAACCCTGTATGGTCACAGATTCCTGACACAGGCTAAGACAAACACCCATTTGTGGAGGGCAGAAGCCTTTGCTCCATATAGATTACGAGAGCTGGTTAGGTCTAGCCTCCTGCATGCTCTTCAATCCTGTCTTCACTCAGAAAGGGTGTGTGTGTGTGTGTGTGTGTGTGTGTGTGTGTGTGTGTGTGTGTGTGTGTGTGTGTGTGTGTGTGTGTGTGTGTGTGTGTGTGTGTGTGTGTGTGTGTGTGTGTGTGTGTGTGTGTGTGTGTGTGTGTGTGTGTGTGTGTGTGTGTGTGTGTGTGTGTGTGTGTGTGGATGGGTGGATGGGTGTGTGTGTGTGTGTGTGGATGTGCATGTGGGTGTGTCAGTGTTGTGAAGGCTGGCCAGGTGCCCTACCGCCTTTCAGTGGAATTATTTGCTTAAAGCTGAGCATGCTGAGCCTGGCCAAGTGATCCGCCCGCCAGGACAAGAGACGTCTCGAGACTCCCAAAGGAGTCCGCATTAATATTTATGCTCTTGAGTTATTGCAGTGCTGCAGTTGGTGATGAAACACACACAGGCATACATGCGTGCGCACACACACACTCACTAATCCTTTTGTGCTTCAGGTGAACAGCTAGTTCAGTGGATATACATACAAAGCGTGTGACATGACATTGACAATCAGACACACACACATTCTCACTCTGACTTTCCACGTAATTGCAGGTAAACGGGCAGTGTGCTGGACACACTGCTATGCAGGCAGCCAGTCAGAATGGTCACGTGGATGTGCTCAAGCTGCTGCTCAAACACAATGTGGACCTGGAGGCTGAGGTTTGTATAGTTAAAGAAATTCCTCCTCCCTCATTAGATAGTCTGAACCACCACCAGCAATGTACACATACACATATATATCAGCCTTCTGTGTATTTCACACTGAGTGGAAAAAGTGTGAAATTCCAATCACAGTCTTAGCATTGAGTCATTATGTGGGTCACTGTCCCCAGGACAAAGATGGAGACCGGGCGGTGCACCATGCAGCCTTCGGTGATGAGGGCTCTGTCATTGAGGTGCTGCAGAGGGGCGGAGCTGACCTGAATGCCAGGAACAAGCGCAGGCAGACGCCACTACACATCGCTGTCAATAAGGGTCACCTGCAGGTGGTCAAAACCCTGTTGGACTTTGGCTGCCACCCCAGCCTCCAGGTATCATTTTTATTCACCTACTCAGAAATTTTCTATGACATGGCATTTTATAAAGACAGAAACCAATTTAGGCAAGAGCCATGACATGCAACAGCCCAGTGAAGGATCAGCTCAGTGGGTTTTCATGCAGTATACAGTATGGAATTGTGTTAAAATAGTGAAGAGGTAATTTTAGACTTGACATAAGATAGGTTGTTTGCTTTACTGAGTGACATTAAGTAACAGGTTTCCCCCTGTAGGATTCAGAGGGTGACACACCCCTGCACGATGCCATCAGCAAAAAGAGAGACGACATGCTGTCAGTGCTGCTGGAGGCTGGTGCTGATGTCACCATTACCAACAACAATGGCTTCAATGCTCTGCATCATGCCGCCCTGCGAGGAAACCCCAGGTACGAGACAAACCCCTGCCGCCACTAGCTGTCACCTCTGCTTGATGTCCTGCAATGGATCAGGAAATGATTATATGGAATAGAGGCAGAATTCCTCCAGATGTCAGCAAATGGCTGGTTCATGATTCCAGTCAAGCCTAGATTAGGTCCAGACTTGCCTAATCTTAAGATATTACCTGAAAAGCCTTGCACATTTGTCCACACATTTAGTTCACAGATGATGGCCAGGAACCAGACTACCACAGGACTAGGGTGCACTTGTGGTAATCGTATTGCAAGACTTGAGAGCTGAAGAATATCTCAACTTCAATCAAATTCTTGCTTTTGTATTAACATTCCACTCAGCACAACTGAATCCATATTGGTGAGCCCCATATGACAAGAAAATGAGAAAACAATTTCAGAACACACACTTCTACATTTTGGAGAGATAACATCTGTTTGATAATTGAAGACACGATAATGATAACCAGCAATATCATTATTATCAACCAAACATTGCCAGTGGCCACAGCAGGGGCACTAATCAATTTCTCCTAATCCATTACTTAATCATCCTCCATTGGAATGAATGACTTTCTGACTCATCCCAAAGCTACGTAAAGATATGAACTAGGTGATAGACTAGGTTTTTCCACCATCCAGGCATGTCCCCAAGCCTGAAAGTATCATAAACAGGTCCAGGGTTCCCATGCCATTCTGGAAACTCTCACGTGTTCATTTCACACATTGTGATATTTGTTGTGAAGAAGTTGACTGTAATATTTCCAGGCCACTATCTGCATACATCATATTAAACAACAGCCAAAATTTTCAAATCCAGTCACCAAATCAAGATCTGGAAAAAGTATTAAGCCAAGTGTCATTTTAACCGCGCAAAACTAATTTTATTCAGCATTATACAACTGCAGTTTTCTGTTTGGGGTAACAAGATGTAGCATGTAGTGTGTGACTGAATTGCTTTCACCAGTTTACAAATATTCTGATTACCATTTGAGAGAGATCAATAGGTTGCAGGGTGAGTGGCAGCAGATTAGTAGTGCAGAGCGAATGTGCCTTCATGCATTTCCCTCAAACAGTTCTGCCATTCTAAAAAGGAACAATTGCAAAGGATGTTGCTTTTTCTTAGGGAAAATTAGAAATCACAAAAGAATTGAAGTAGAAGCTTTTTTCCCCTTTTGATATTCTGCTGCTTGCACTGGTATGGGCAATTTAAAAAGTTAAAAAATTTAATCAAACGGTCACATTATGCAGGTAATCATTTGGAGTTCTTCCCCACAGATCCTATTGAAATTTCGAAAGTAGTTAAATGCCAATCATCCATGCCAAATGTCCATTTGATTTTTTTGTGCAGATCTGAGACCCCAGAAGTTCAGGGATGATTAGCGCCATTATTTCACATGCTCACATTTCACATTAATGTTGGATTTAGATACATTTTTGGCACTCAATGCAGTTTGCCATCTATGGAGGCAGGCCTATAGGCTTTAGCCATTTCCCCAACAGATGGCGTGGACTCAAACTGACATGAGATTACCTTTGAGGCCCTGAAAGCATCTGTCATATATATTTTTTGCCTTGTAGCTAATAGCCCTTCATTAGTTGTTTCTTTTTATTATTATGGTGGTCTATTGCTTTATGTTGTTAGCAGAGGCTAGCCTGAAGTGGCTGGCCCGCGTGGCGGTTGCAGCAGCAGCAGCGGTTTGCCTCGTCCTTGGACACAGCTATTTCTGGCTCTACCTGGTTGCTGCTCCACTCTGTGGTGGTTTTACTCTGGTCTCGCAACCATGAGAATATTAAGGATGGCTTAGTGTGACTGCTGTCTGTATCAGGTCGATCAACCAGGTCCTCTTAAGGCGATGACGTTTGCTGTTGTAGGGTCAGGGTTATAGACTCTGGGTTGTTTTTGTTTTTTTGTAGGAAAGTCAACGTGTGTGCATACATGTCCCAGGCCAAGTGTCATTCCCTTTCTGGCACACATTGTATTGGCATGGGGACAAATGGAATTGAGGTCAGAGGGCTGTGAAGCACCTGCCACCTCAACCCTAGCCAGACCCAGCCCTCCACCTCTGGCACAGCCTGCAGAATAGCCTGTCTAAAGCCCCAGCCTGCCTACACCAACCAGCACCCTGATGTATAGCCTAATAGACAATAATCTGGACTACAATCAGCCTGCACTTGATATTATATTGCAAGCCTCATGCCCAGAAATGTATTGGAGTAATTTTTCATAACTCGTATGTGTGTATATATATTCGGTTATGGTTTCATATGATATCCTATGCGCATTCTGTATTTAAAGGGCACACCAGAAAACAATTCAGTGTAGAAGGGAATTAGGGACCTGGTCACCCTTATATAGCACCCTCTTGTGTGCAATATCACAGGCCTCAGTTTGTTATTGACTTAGAGGTGAAAGTACTACCGTAAGTATTTCCTATTGCAGGGCCCCTGTCATATTGTGTGTGTGTTTGTGTGTGGTGCCTTGCTTCAGTCCATGCTCTGTCCCCTCGCCTTCAGAGAAACGAAGATATATGTCGCCTTCTCCAATCTGGCCATTTACTTTTATTTCACGCTCGAGCTCCCACAATATCGTGGAGACAGTCCTCTAGACTCAGCCCAACTCCTAAAACCCTTGAAAATCTTTCCCTAGGTTGAAGTGAAAGTACTTTGACTGTGTGTTTTTTAGTGCAGCGGCAGTTGTTTCGAATGAGTGCATGGAGGAAGTCCTGCCATAGAATCATATTGCTGAAAAGTATCCTCAGTGATTGTCACGAAGAGGTGCTTGGATCGGAAGCAGCACTGAGCCCCTCGGAAGAAGGATGTGAAGCTGGACCCCACTCATCTAGATGGCTGGTTAAGCGCTGTCATTATTCATTCCTTCACTACTCTGAGGTTCACAATTGCATCCACTTTTCCCCAAGTTTAAATTGAGTAACGGCACAGAATGTTGTGGCGCACAGTTGTTAGAAGCCTGGCTAAAACAAGTCTAATCTATCATTTCTGATCAACACTGTGACAAGACCACTCCATGTAAAAAGTAAAATACCTGTACTTGTGTACTGCCATGCCTTCTCTTATAAGTGATGTAACGTATCAACATCAAAAGCTAGTTTCTGGAACCAAGCATAGTGCATCAGAGTCCCTGGTGTGTGCGTGTGCGTGTGCGTGTGCGTGTGTGTGTGTGTGTTTAATGTGTCTGGGAATTGTAAGAGCACGGGTGGGTCTTCCAGCAGTGGAAAGAAGATGGAGGAGGACACAGAAGAGGGACCCTGTAGGTGACAGATGAATCTGGCCATGTGGAGTCCCAAATACTGAGACAAAAACTCTACCAGCAGGGGTACCCGGTAATCTGGGAGCCTAAATACACCGATCAGCCACAACATTAAAACCACTGACAGGTGAAGTGAATAACATCGATTATCTCATTACAATTGGCACCTGTCAAGGGGTGGAATATATTGGGGAGCAAGTGAACAGTCAGTTCTTGAAGTTGTTGTGTTGGAAGCAGGAAAAATGGGTAAGCGTAAGGATCTGAGCGACTTTGACAAGGGCCAAATTGTGATGGCTAGACGACTGAGTCAGAGCATCTCCAAAACGGCAGGTCTTGTGGGGTGTTCCCGGTTTGCAGTGGTTAGTACCTACCAAAAGTGGTCCAAGGAAGGACAACCGGTGAACGGCAACGGCAGTGGCCTCATTCAGCAGGATAATGCACCCTGCCACACTGCAAAAATTGTTCAGGAATGGTTTGAGGAACATGACGAAGAGTTCAAGGTGTTGACTCGGCCTCCAAAGTCCCCAGATTTCAATCTGATCAAGCATCTGTGGGATGAGCTGGAAAAACAAGTCCGATCCATGGAGGTATATATCACGCCATTCATTACTCACACACACACAGTTACGCTGTGTGCAAATCAATTCCTCATAAATTAGACCTAGTTCTAAAGTTTACAATTGCCAGTAAATTGAAAGGACTGGATTAACCAATGATAATATCTTCAGAAACGTTTTCTTTCTTCGTCCGTCATGTGTGTTCTGTCTGTGTGTGTTTACCACAACCCCTGCCTGCGAGGGGAGCCTGGCTCGTCTCTGTGTCTCTCCCTCGGGCTGCTAGAAGCCAGTAGCTGCTACAGCACTGTAAACAATACGATTAATAGTCCATGACTCATAAACAGACTCCAAACAAGCCTTGCAGCGGCGGTCTGTACCCTTTTACATGTCACCCCCTTTTAATATTTGCACCCCCCCACCCCCCCCACCCCTTTTTAATATGGCGCTCAGCCTTCTTTTAATACACCAGCATACAGGACAGCCCCATACGGTAATCACCTCACCTGGGGTACTGAGGGCACCACTTGCTGTTCACGCTGTGTTCTGAAATGCTGACAAGTATTCCCAATCTAATGGTCCACTCTGCCAGAACTAATAGGCAGCGCCATAATGGTAGTTGTTGTAACAGGGATCATAATTAGATAGAAAATAGTGTTCCGGGCCTGTGGAGAGACAACTGTGCGAAATGGGTCAAATGTTTGCTTTTCTGGGGGCTTGCCGCTGTGTTCCGCCGTTCTTGGCAGCATTGGTTAAATTAGGAGTTTATCACCCCCTCTCTCGCTCACTCAGATTGGGCTAATTGAAGAGGCTGGATCGGGCTATTGCGGCTGTGTAGGCTAGCTCCTCTTACTTTACCTGCATAGGAAGAATTTCTGTCTTAAGAATTTAACATTACAGCAATCAGACACTTGATGTCTACTAAGGCTTTTGATTATTTTACATTATATCATCAGCTACTCACTTAGCATCCCCTTGAGCTCTCTAGACCCACCCCATGCCCGGATCTGTTTGAATAATTAGACCTACGAGAATCACTCTTCGAACCGTTTTCTCATGTTGTACGTGGTTATGTTGGGTGTTGTTTGAGTGAGAGAACAGGTCAGATTTACGTACACTTCAGTGTCAGCCAAATCAGCGAGAGAGAGACAGAGACAGAAAAGGAGGGAGGGCAGGGGGACACGGTGAGACGGAGGTTTAGTTTGATCTGCGTGCCTGTACTGCGGCAGGAGCGAGGGAGTGTGTGAGACTGTAACTGTCTGTGAGGGGTCTGCTCCTGTGATTTGTGCGTTCAGCTCCTGTCCTCTAGAGCATCTGGCTCTCATCTACCCCTCCTTGTCCAGTCTCACTACAGGAGGCTCCAGAGGAAGGGGGCCAAAGTGTGTGTGTGTGGGTGTGTGCGTGTGTGTGTGTGTGTGTTTACCACTATCTTGCGCCTTCTTTCCTTTGCACCCTTAATACTTCCTCAGAATTCCTCTTTACAGTGCCATTATACCCCCGCTGGGCTGCGTTTGCTGTCTCCCTTGTTTTTTTGCCAATTCCCCCCCACGGTGTAATTGACTGTTATCATCCAATGACAGTCAGTTTAGGAGTTGTCTCTGCTAGACAGCCGTACATTGTCGCATTGGCATGTGAGTACTATGTTTCTGAAATGGCGCATACAGTACGTCTACCTCCTGCTATTTTTGAAACAGCCATTGATGGTGTGGTCAGAATATCAATCTCTCTGGGGGCAGAGAGGCAACACTCAGTCAGAAAAGGGGACCATACTAAAGGTTTGAAGCTGGCATTGGTCTTTTATTAGTCAAAAAAAAGAGACAGGTTTAGCATTGGAACATGACACTTAATCAATGAACACACCAGATGTTTCAGATAGGGGAATGTCATAGACTAGTCATCATCAAAGCATGCCCTGCTGGTCATTACAGAGATTGTGGTGAAGGCATTGCAGCAAAGGGGAGCTCCTGTGGTCATCAAAGCATAGCTACAGCTGGTTGAAGGGGACCAAATCCATTCAAGAGGTGATTTGGTTCCATTTTACCAGCTTTAGCAAAGCATTGTGGAATTGCCATTTTCAGAGGGAACCGTTAGTGAAGATTTCTGATCCCATACCGCAGTGTAGTGTTGTCCAAAAGAGCCAATAAAATGACACCGGTAGCAAG
The DNA here is from genome assembly GCA_034670385.1 of Hoplostethus mediterraneus. Taxonomy (NCBI): domain Eukaryota; kingdom Metazoa; phylum Chordata; class Actinopteri; order Trachichthyiformes; family Trachichthyidae; genus Hoplostethus; species Hoplostethus mediterraneus. The sequence continues at coordinate 112,481 of JAXDDW010000197.1, forward strand.
GAAAGGACATTTGAACATCTCATGAAAGGCTAAGGTGTGGCTCGTCATACCATGTCCACCCACTAGCTGAAATGGACAGCAGCAGCGCTCTCTCTTGCTCTCTCTCTCTCTCACACAGACTTTCACCTAGTCTTCCTACTCTCACACAGGTACATATAGCACACTACACACCGCAGTCACACAACAACACATAGGTGCAGTTGATTAACCATACCTAACTTTCTCTTTTGCTGCCTCCCAGCCAGTCTATTTATCCTTGTTGCTATCTTAAGTTTTATTCTTGTCCCCTCCCAGAGAGTAAGAAAAATTGTTCCCTGAGAAAAGGATAATAATAATCTGTGGCGGTGCACTTGAGTCAAATGTCCTGGAGTCATGTAGCAATTACAGGCTCTGACAGATGGGCCCTGCTGCAAGCACACTGCCACTTCGGTCACCAAGACGGCCAACAGACAAATTCAGATACACATACACAGGCTCTCTCAGTCTCACCCCTGTGGCAGCACTCTGGGGTGTCAAGTCACAATATTAATTTAGAACAGTCATTTAGGTCCTAGACACTGATTTTTAAATGGTACAATATGAACAATGACTGAGGGCGTTTTTGTTATGTCACTTTGCTTTCATGCACAGTAAAATAATGCCCTTTATGGCTTGTTTCTTTCGGCTTTGATTTCTTTCTCTTTAATCATTGCTAGTTTCCTTGACACCATTTTGTAAGAGGCATTTTGAAGAGTAGTAAGCTTTTAGAATTATTGACTTTTTTCCGCCAATGCAGAAGTTTTTCAGATTTGCCAGTGACAGCTGAGGGATAGACGGAACTGCTTGTAGACAGGCTGGAGGTCAACACAGGGCCAGCTTGATATGGCACACCAGAGGCAGGTCTATTTGTAACATACACACACGTTTGCTCTCTTACACTCTCTCTCTCACACACACACACACACACACACACACACAAACAGACAGACAGTCTCTCAGAGCAGAGTCAGGTGGCCGGGCAGCAGACTGCTCACCTCGTCCACTGGCCATAACAGGGCAAAAGCAAAGGGGACGACAGGCACTGAGCATTTGATAATGTCAGCATCTGCTGTGCGTGTCACTCAGAGAGCAGGTCATTGCTATTGAGGGCCTGGAAGGAACATGCATTGCAAGCCAAGCCATAAGTTGGTGCCACAATTGGCATATTAACCAACGCAGACTGAAGTGTTGTGTGTTTCATTAGAATAGTTCTGTAGTACTACAATGGCATGGGTACGCTTTTCCATTGCTCCACTGCACTGGTCTACACGTATGTGGCATGGACAGATCCCAGCCTGCAGCCTCTACCAAAGAACTGCCATTCAGCTAAATTTCCATTTAGCAAAAGTAACCTGTCTTTTGAATATAGGTGTTTTGTTGAGCCACTAATTAGATAATTTGTCTACACCGACGTCAAATAGTTATCGTTAGTTATCGCGTTGCCCATACAGGCTACTTGCTTGCATTAATGGTCTGATTTGTTCCTCTTTTTTTTTTTTTAACTGAACCTAAAAATACAGTGGAAAAAAAGAGCTTAAGCAGAGCAGTGCGTCTAAAGCAAAGGGGTTAAAATAATGGTATGCTTATGCAGGCCTTGTCCTTTATCCTGCGGTAGCGGTAGAGAGGGAGTGAAAGGTTTTAGAATAAGTGAAAGTGCTTGATATGAATAGCAGACCACGCAAACTGCCCCCCCCCTCGCTCTATCTCTCCCTGTCCCTCTGTCCCTGTTCTGTTGCCTTTTATTTGTTTGAAGCAGTCAACAATTGGAATCAGCTGACAGGCCAGAGTTGACCCTGATCCTGCATTGTCACTTTTCGATGGCCTAATCTGACTGCCATGCGGTCCAGCAAAGCATTTGGCAAGCATAGCAAACGTGAACAATGAGAGCAGGAATCAGGGGAAGCAGGGTTGATGGCGGGGTGGAGGGGGGGCATGAAGGGAGGGGGGTCATAGTTAGACACACAGAATGGTTAACACAGCAGCCATATGATACAGCACTGGGGTAGAGCCAGCTTGTGGCAGCAGTGGCCTCAGCGCCTCTCTGATCTGCCTCCTCAGCAACTCTCTCTTGCTCTTTCAATTGCATGTAAAAAAAAAAAAAAAAAAAAGCCAGCAAAGATGGCAGAGTTTTGGCCCAATTCACCTTCCCTTCTTTCTCCTGCCCGAGCGATGTGGGACCATTGAAAAAGATTATAGTATTAATGGTCAGGGGCAGGTCTAGCATACCACTCTGCTTGCTGAAGTTGGGGCTAAGTTGCAGCTGGCGTCATTTCAAGCGCTGTAATGCAGTAAAACTACCCAATAATGAAAGGAGGCCCTGTTCATATGACTACGTCGCAGGGCGAGTGTAGTTAGAGGTGGGTAAAATGGCACGCTAAAATTCACTCATATCAGTTAAACACAGCAAAGCAAGCCCAAACACATGATTGCTATCTTTTTATGTTAACCTACATAATTGTCCTAGGAATTGTTGGCATATGTTGGATGAGAGGTTTTTATTGGCCAAGTCAGCCAGTTTGAGAAAGCGGTAAGTTCCCTACAGCGATTACTGCTGCAGTGAGACTGCCCAGAGACAGTATAGCTAATGTATGGGTCCTACCATTCACATACACACACACACACACACACACACACACACACACACACACACACACACACACTCTCTCTCTCACACTCTCTCTCACTCTCTCGCTCGCTGTCTATCTCTATCTGTCTGTCTATCTGTATATCTATCTTTCTGTCTCTCTCCACTCTGCCTGCTGTTTTCACTCATACCATGATCACAGCCATTAACAATCTCCATAGCATGAGACATATCCTCACACAGTGCTGCTCAACATCATTTTCCTAGTGCGAAGACTCACACCTCACCAAGAATACATACTTCTTTACATTCCATAGCTATCATATGTTCATATGGGTACATAAAGAAGTATGTACACCAAGGAGGTAATCTCAGATATGACATTTTCTCACCTTTCACCAAGGTCAGGGAAGTTATGAGCAGAAAATATTTTCCTCGCCGTTCTCCCTCCCAAGTATGGCAGTCTGCACCGTAAGGTGACTTTGAGTGTAAATTCAGTTCAGCGCTCAAGGCTTTCCTTTAGTTGCCATGTAAGGCTGAACCACCAGTCCCCCTCCCCCCGAACATATCAGAAGTGTTGCAGTCCATACCATAGCTGACTGTCCCAGTGACCCCCGCTGTCCTCCAGAGAATGGGGAGAAACTGTGAGGATCAGGGGGAGGAATACAGCCTGGGTGCTGCTCTCTTCCACTTCCCTTTTTTCAGCAGTTAGAAGATGGTCCTTTTTTCTTCTTCCAGAAAAAAATGGGGAGGAGGTGGATTTAGGGGTTGGGCAGCAAAGGAAGGAAGAGATTTCTTGTGCATCCTCGGTGGTGTGTATTGCCTTGTACACCTTGTCTTGTACGACGATCATTGCCGTGTCCTGGGAGTAGGGATTCACCAACAAGCTTGATGGCCCTACTGACATACTACACATTCTCACCGCTCCCCTCCCACTTCTCTCTCAGTCCTTCTCCCTCGGCACCATCTCTCTCTCTTTCCCTGAATACATGCCCCACTATTTCTATCCTTCCTTCTTCCTTTTCCCCCTTTCACTTTTACCAATATGTACCTCCCTCTCGCCTGTCCGTCACGTCACCCGTGTCAGCGACGTCCCCTGTGGCCTGTTGGAGCGCTTGCTGATGTTTGAAAATGAGAGTGATCCAAGTGGAACAGGAAGCTATTGTGAGCAGGATTTGGGCTTTAGGCGCAGAGGCAGGCCATAGGTCACATGCAGGCGCTAATGCCCACTCAGCACTTGTGGATTGGTCCTGGATACACTGCTCCCCCCCCCCATACACACCCACCTCCCAAGCGCACAGTTAACTATTTTTTGCTCCCTTTTTCTCACCTCCTTTTTCCTTTTATGTAGCCTCACCTGTCTGTGTTTACAGTGAGAACAGCTGGTCTACTGGAGAGGGGGTGGAAGTAGATCAATGACCATTTGCATGGTGGCGTGAAATGTTCAGTAAGTCTCTAATGAATATTTGCCCCAGACCAACACATTCCACAAGTCAACATTGCCCCCATGCTCACTTTGCCAGCTAGCAGGCTGAGTGCTGAAGCAATGGGTATAAAGAGAAAATGGAAGAGGGGGCAACTTTAGGTGTTGCTGTGAGGTGATTTTGGTGAATGGGTGGTGTCGAACTGTATAAATGGCAAAAAGGTGGTGCAATGTGTTGGGAGTAGAAGGGTTTAGAATAGCAATGAGAGGAGGTTGAACCGGAGGTGACAGTTCTCAGCACAAAGATAGGGTTGGGCAGGTGGATGAGCCTGGTCCTAAAGGTGTGACGTTCAGTTTAGGAAATGTCACAGCCACCCGAGAGGGTGAGCGACTAGGAGAGAGAGGGAGTGAAATTCCTCCCTACTGACAGTGGGCTGGAGGTTTGGGAACGTGAGCGAGCGAATGAGCTGGGTGCCCATTGTGTCTGTTCTGGTTTGGGCGATAGCACTGCAGTACTGTGTGCCCTGCATGCCCTGCCTGCCTAGCCTATAGCAAACCGTTACACAGAGAGAAGAAACTGGGTTACTACCCTAAGTGCTGTGGCTACTGCCAGTGACACACATCTACTCAGCCATCCGTTGCCGCCCAATATCCCCTCCCACCCATCCTCACCTTCCTCCCCCCACATCTGTGTTAATACACTTCTCACAGCTGTGTGCCGTCAATCCGCTTTTCGCCATTTAGAACTCCTGTCCTTCCCGCTGTTCGTTATTCTGATGCTTCGTCATCCCTCTGTTAGCCACATTCCATCCTTCTGCCCCAATCGTCCATCCTTGGACTTAAAAGTGCGACATGTCCTCAAACTTGCCTCCAGTCAATTAAGAACGACAGTGACCTCCCCCACCCCTCACTTTTGTTCAAAAATGGACTGGTTTCAGAAAGAACCAAAAAGGTATTCAAAAAAAAGGAAAAGCCAACATGTAAGAAGTCCCAGTAATTATTGTATCCCTTAGTAAAAAAAAAAAAAGCTTGGAAGGTGTCCGACGCAGAGGGCGAATTGTGCAGAAGGGAATGTCTCTCCACACCAGTGCGGGTTTGAGTTAACGAGTCCGTCATTAGATAGCGGCGGGGCTGCAACCGTGAAGCCTAATGAGCCAAAGAGCTCTGCTGCTGCAGCATGTCCGGCCAGTGCCAGGAACACAGGAGAGAGAGGGAGAGAACAAGACGAGAGAGAGAGGGAGGGAGGGAGAAAGAAAGAACAAGATGAGAGAGATGGAGTGGAGAGTGCAAAAAGCAAGGCTAAAATCCATGTGGACCATAGCAACTCCCCAGCCTCCCTTTTCCCTGTTCCACCTCCACCTGCATCCTCTTTCTTGCTTTCCATACTTTTTTCTTTTTTTTTTTTTATAAAGCCTTTTTTTCTTCTAAGACAAGAAGAACAAATACAGAAAATGAGGGGAAAAAAGCCCAAAGGTGTTCTCTGGTTAAGTTCTGTCCCAGTGCTGCTGCTGCAGAACAGTACATCCCCCCTTCCGACTACGCGACTCACAGGCAAGCCATGCGGTTAATAACTGATCGCGTCCGAAGAAGAGAGAGGGAACAGACAGGACGGGAGACGTCAGGGCCCGTGAGGGGTAAACTCCCGTCCGAAAGCAAAGGGAGAGCATATATTACCTGTCAGATCAGTTTCTTATCTGGTCTGCTCCTCCTCCTCCCCTCCTCTCCTCCTCTTCCCGTAGTGAAGAGAGCCATAATGACCTAGAGAGCGCTCCAGCTGCTGCAGCCATCGTGTGTGCTGGGTGCACGCCTGACTCGCTGAATCAGCTTCTCTGATTGGGGGGAGGGGTGGGGGGTTGAGTGCCAGAGTCAGGGAGGGGAGGAGGAGGGGGAAAGGAGAGAAAGCACACACATTCCCACACAAACACAAGCCATACCTTTAGAAGGGGAAGACGTTGAGCTGACATGAAGAGCTGCCGTTTGAAATAGGGAGGCAGAGAGAGAGAGAGAGAGAGAGAGAGAGAGAGAGGAGGGAGAGAAGGAGGGGGGAAAAACTCTGCAGCACTCTCCTCTCCATCATGTGCATTCTGAGGGAGAGAGCTGGGAGGATGCCCTGGTCGGTGGAGGAGGCAGAAAGTGTAGCAACCGTCCTCCCACCCTGCCTTTTTCTTATTCCAACGACACACACACGCAGCCCCAGAGCTTTATCCAGCGCCTAAAATGCGCTTTTGTTATTCAGTGGAACTTTATACAGCAGCTTAGAAGAGGGAGTTTGCTGAATGTTTGAGAACAGAATTGTGAAAGAGGTATTAAAAAAAAAAAAAAAGGCGTCTGTGCCTCGGTGGTAGCAGACAGCTGTACTTTTAATAGCCCCTTGCGATCCGTACAAATTTGATTACCATCGTCAGAGAATTGAGACAGAGGATATTGCAATTTCTTTTTGATATTTTGTGTCCAGATTTCTCATACTTGATGGTGCAAAATCGTTGATACGTAATTCTTGAAAACGCATCGAAAGGGTCACCTTTTTAGTGGCAGAAGATCAAGGAGAGGATGCTAGTGCTGGTGGGAGGGCAGAGAGAGCACACGTAGCACACTATGCCAGCAAGTGAGGGACAAGAGGCCACGCAGCCCGCGGCTTACCTCCCTACACTGCGGAGAGCTAAGCTAAACGGTTAGCAGTTTGTGTTTAGCCAAGCATTTGAAACATGCGTCGGCCCCTGTTGCTGGGCTGCTCCTGTGTCTTCTCTCACCACCTCCCTGACCATATTTAGTCAAGCAGTGCAAAAAATAGTTCCCGCTCCGCTCCACTCCACTCCCAGCCTCACTCCTCTCTCCCCTTTCCATAACCCCCCCTCAGCAGCTGTTGGCCACAGACTCCGGGAAGCCTCCCCTACGGCTCCCTGCCTATCGATTCCACCGGCCTGGAAGGAGAGAGGAACGTTAGCCCGGCTAGCCCCCGCTGCCATTTGTGGCGCTATTTTTAGTAGCTCCAAATAAAGTGGTCTCTCATGGTTCCACTTGTATATTCTTGATTCTTTCCCCCTCCCCTGTTTTACATCCAACACCACCACCTCCTCTGATACCACCCCCCTCACACTCTGTCCTTTTGACCCCCCCCCCCCCGTCTCTCTCATTCTCCTCTTTTTAAATAGAGCTGGAACACGCTGCTTATGGTAGAGTTTCCGTCTGCTCAACTCTATACTTAGAATCACTGCGTATTTGAGAAATAGAGGAGGAGAGTGTGAGAGCGAATGTGTAGTGTAGAGAAGTGAGATGGGTATTAGACAGCAGCAAATATTCTCGTGTTGTCCTGTTTTTTTTTTTCTTCTTTTTGGCAATGCAGAGTGAGACAAGTGGCAGCCTCACCTCTGAGGCACTGAAGTTTTGGCCGCTTTCTGTCCTTTTCGAGCTCTCATTAATTTTCAAGTGTCTTTTTCAAGCCTTCCCGAGGCACGGCCACTGAAGAATCTGTTTAATTAGTCGGTCTCATCACGGGGCACATCTATACCGTACGCCAGGAATGTCCTCTGTGCCCTCTCTTTTTCACTCTCTCCTTCTCGCCTCCCTTTTTCCTCTTATATCTCAATGACAGCGCCTGTCCCTCTCGCCCACCCCACCTGCTTTCTAACTGCAGAATGCCCCAGGATGTGTATGCTAATGCTTTTGCACACCGATATACGGTTATGTCCTATTTTTAAGTAATCATATGGAAACCTGACTGGCATTGTAGTCGTAATGGAGGAGAATGTGAAAGCGCTCAGAAACACCCTGGACACAGTGCTGACATTCACCAAAGTGTGTTGTCATCAGACAGTTTAATGTCTTTCTGTAATTCTCTGGCGATTGATTTGATATGCCGTCTAACAAGCTCACTGGCATACCCCCACTCATGATTATATCCCGGGCCTTTTTATGGGCAGGGAGAATTCTGCATAGATTTAAGTACACAATTCAAGTAATGTATTGTCACTGCAATTTATAGCCGTTCTATTACATTATCTTTACGGCTGTTACAAGAATTGACCATTTGCCAGGTAAAATGGATTCCAGGCTAATGTGTCTGCTCAAAGCCTGACCTTACATGGCCAATGAAAGTGCAGAATTGCAACAACATAAATGGCAGCTGTGAACGTCCGTCCACCTGTTACTGTGGTAATGCAGTCTCCACTTTTGCAGACCACTTAAAATTAAGCCAGCGATAACTTTCCAGCTAGCCATAATTTCCTCACAGTGGCACTTTTATGCCACATCTTTGTGTGCACACCGATGTGTATATGCATTTGAATGACATTTGCAAGAAAAGGTTTGTAAACCCCTTTGAATTACCTGCATTCCTGCATAAATGGCTCCTAAAATATGGTCTGATTTTCATCTAAGTCATACAAATAGATAAACACAATGTGATTTAACAAATAACAGACATTTTTTTCAAAAGGGTTCACAAACCTTTTCTCACAAGTGTATGTGTGTGTTTAGGCTATATTGTACAAGTGGGTTGAGTTCAACTTTTTTTACTCTCCATTGATGTGCCCTCATATGTTGTGGATATCCCCCCCTCTGGGCCTCCAACCTGCCTGTTCCAACCACTCATCTCACCAGTTTAATCTCAATTACAGCCAGACATCCCATCTGCCCCTGAAACCAAGCAGCATGGCTTACATCCTCCCTCCATGATGAATAGTATGGGGCTGAATGTTTAGCTGAGCAGTTAATCGATCAATAAGAAAAGGGGCCCCTAATGGATGTGCTTTGTTTCACTGGATAAAGGGGTGGGACGGGTTGTTTTCTCTCTGAGTCCTGCTTAAGACTGGTATCTCCATTCAAAAAGATTGCAATAGAACCGTTTGTATGTCTTAATGTTGCGTTATTGTCCTGAAAATGTATTGTGAATGGAAACAAATATAGCTTTTAAATAGCTGAATTAAACGACCTGAAGGACAGAGTGGAGTGTTTTTATATAGTGAGTTCTGGTGAGGTTCAGACGGTGGTGAAGCTCTTTTTTTCCTGTCTTTGAGCTTCCAGCCTGCTGTTGAAGCCTTGGTCAGTCTTTCAGTCTATCTTAATTCCTTCTCTCTCTGTGCCTGCCCACCAGCCAACATCATAGAGGGATTAGAGCTACTTCTAATGAGTCCAGTTTGTGCTTTTTGAGTAAATCTCCATGCTCCTCTTCCATCAGCTTGGCTCTTCGTCCTGCTTACTTTATCGCTCCCTCATCAGTTCTTCTTTCGCCCCTCCCCCACACCCTACCTTCTGCACCCCATCCCTCCTCCCTCTTCATCCCTTTACACTGTGCATCATTTGAAGGGGTGAGGCTGTTGAGAGCTAGCCGGAATAAAAGTGATTTATGAATGGGCCAACCTACCTGGGCGCTGGAGGGGGAAGCCGGTGGCAGTCAGGCTCTCTGATCCAGCAGCCCATTGTTCCCTCCAGCCTCACTGCAGGGGAAGCTCCTCTGCCTTTCCTGCCTCTGATCTCTTACTGTGCCTTACTGGTGCCGCATGCTACTGTTAAGTGACTCACAAACTACACAAATACCTATGCAGCGGCACGTAAGCATGCAGGCACACACACGCACATTCACACACACACATCCTTATCCCTTCACATTTGCAAATTATTGTTTACAGTTATGCATATGCAATTGGCCGTTCAGGTAAATGCTTCCTCTCACACATGCATATTCCTGTACAGCTTGTTGTGTGCATGTATCCACCTACACTGGTTTATTTTCCTATCATGGGTAACTTGCTCTTTCACAGATTTCATAAGTTAATACAGGTGAGAACAGACGGGTGCGAAGGCACTGTCACTAAAATAAAGAGAGGTGACAGGGAAGGTGTTGTTTGATGAGGACAATGTATGACTTGCTTCTTGCGCCATATGTTCACATGCAGACACACACAAACATACACACACACTGTTTCATGCCGCACAGGATGTTGAAATTTTAGTCTCGCTGCAGGGTAAGGATAACATACACGCACTGTTTGGATTATTAGTTTGTGTGTGTTTATCTGCTGTGTGTATGATCGCGCCCTCTTTACAGAGTAATATAGGTTAATTCCTGATGCCATGATGGTGAAGACGATAAGCTTGGTCAAAGGAGAGGGGATAAGTGTTCTGCTGTAATTCATTAAAAGATAAGTGATTGCAGAGATATGTCTAAGTAACCTTTGGAATCCAGATGAGCTGCACTTATTGAGTTCTGTGAGCCAATGTCTTGATACTGTTCTATAGCTCCCAATGGGAGGCAATATCCTTATTTTGGCCAGATGGATTGATCCTCTAGGTTCATTTTGTTGCTATTACCTGTGTCTCACCTAATATTATCTGTCTGATATTATCTTCACTTCCTCAATTAGACTTGCCATCATGTTGCAGTAGTTTTATGGCTACTTCAGTGACAGACTGAAGTAGCCAACCATTAATGATGTAGCTCATTGACCAGTCCCCTCGGCGAGGCCGGGAACAGGTTTGCCATAGCGTGCAGGGTGACTTAATTGAAACATCCCCCAATCCCAGCAGCCCTCCTAGTGTCCACCTCTCTGTGAGCTGGGACCAGTCCAACAGATCAGCCAGAGGACAAGCTGATACAAGACCCAATCCCCCTGTGACCAATCAGAACGCCCACACTTTCTCCGAGGGCTGGGCCAACAGTGGCTCTGAGCCAATAGATAAGCTCAGCCGTGCTGTAATGCTCTGTCTGTCTGTGGCATGCTGAAACATCGAGTCCTGGCTGCTATGTTGCTATAGCATTTTTTTTTTTTGGGTAGTGGGGAGGGAGGGATGGGTGGATGGATAGAGGGAGAGAGTGAGGAAATGAGGGTTGGATGGATGGAGGGAAAGGGAGGGGTACATCTCTTACTGAAGGACTCAAGGACATAAAGAGCTTTTGGGAAAGTGACTATAGCATGCAGACAGAAGAGAAAAGCTTGCATTGTGAACCCACTATAAGCAGTGATGGTACATTTTTGCCCACTTGCCAAACCTAGAAAGAGCAGGATTTATTTGTGCGACTTTAAGTGCCTCAGCAATGCAGGTAATAAATATGATACAGCAAGGTGATATACTTCCACCACACAGCTGTCAGGCATCTTTAATATTTTCTTCCCCCATTTAAAAATAAATGTAGTTTATCTATTTATTTGATGTATTGATGTGTTTTGATGGTACTTTAGCATCAATGATGGCACTTTGTGTTCTTATGAAACACTGAGATGTCTGCTGAATATATATACATGTATAGCGTCAGTATACACATTGTAATGTATTTAGCGTGGTTACACATAACACACGAATCAAGGGACCATTTCACTGGCTCCAGGTTTAGCTAGCATTTTGCCTAGTGTGATTGTACATTGTATGTTTTCACGTGTATCATGTATGATGTACCTGCTCAGTACATCATAGTGTATTAGTAACCCTCATGTATGCTGAGGGACACACCAGGCCCATGTTCACATCACATCAAGCTTAGCTGTTGAATAATGCAGGCCAGGTTACCTTGGTAACCCATACAGACACTGTGAAGTCAATGGCTCCTATGTAAATGCAGTGTGACAGGTCAGAGAGGATAAGGCTTTGTGTATGTTTGTGTGTGTGCGGGTGCATGTGTACATGCAAGCAAGCTTGAAGAAAACTGAAAATGCTACAGCACTTCTACCCTTTGCTTCCTTCTGCAAAAAAAGCAGTATATTATTTGTATCTGATACAGTAGCTTCCATGGATACCAGTAAAAACCCTCATTGTATCATCTGTAGCCCCATGGATCTGTGCGGAAGGCTTTTGTGTTTGTATCGGTGTAATGTACATTCATACAAGCCCCATCCCCCTGCCAGTAACAAGTTGGCTGTTAGACATTTTGTTTGCTGCTCTGGGGCATATGGCCTGTTGTCTCAGCGCTTAGGGGAGACAGTAGCTGATACAAGGCCCTTTGCTCCCCATTATTTCTCTCTGCAAACAATGGATTTTAATTACCAACATGCTCTTTCAGCCACAGCTTCTTCCTCCGCATGTGTGCTTGGTTGTGAAGATGGTGAAGAAGTCAGACCCATCAGCTGCAATATGGCAACATTTTTTTTGTCTCACTTGGGATCTCTTTTCTGCCAATTACTTTGGTAGAGATTAAGATGGCATATTGTTTCCCCGCTTCAGGTGTGCTGCTGCTGGCTTTCTGTGCAGGAAGGGACTCCTGCAGGTCATGGCATACAGAAAAGCCAGCAAGTGGAGTGCAAGTGTGTTTGTGGGGACAGGGGGTTGGGATGTGGGCCAGGGAGTGAGCGGTGATTTAATGGTACATTTACAGTGCGACTGTAGATCATGGGAGCCTCTCAGGTCATCTGCCTATATGTTGAAAGTGTGGTAGGCAAAGTGGCTGAATTTTCCACCACACTGCAAAACTTCCCGGTCAAGCCCTTGTTTCTATTTACCGCTATGTTCCTCTGTGCGGAAACGCTGCTGGTTAAACCCAGCAGGTGGGAGTAAGTCTGATTTGTATGTTCCATTGAACTTCGTGATGACAAAATACACAGTCCTGAAAACAGTCAGTTTTAGTCAGGAATGAAACGTTGGCTGCTGCAGCTGCATGCAACTAGATGCAGTGCTGTTACACCTGCGAAGGGTTATGCTTACAATTGGTGAAATAGATTCAAATCACATTGACAGTGTTGTTATGTAAGTTGAATGGTTTAACAGCAGTAATACCAGAGAGGGCATTCTTTACTTTACTATTATGCGTGGGCATCACTAATGCCGTAAGTTAACTATAGTGCTAGCTAGTTAGCTATGTGAAATTTGCCTTTTGCCTAAATTGTTATTATTATTCTCTTCTTGCCTTTTTAAATCTAAATCTTTTTTTAAATTCCTATTTAAAAAAACAAAACAAAAAAAACAATGTCTTGAAATACGCATTCTATTCACTAAAAGCTATTTATTTGGCAGATTCCATGCTTTATTTTTGTTGGGTCATCCATTCAAAATGCTGTTACCAAATGCTGCCATGTTTTTGTTTTCCCTTTCAAGTGATTTAACCACCGTTAGTGTATCTGACTAAATCAGTCATAGGTCAAACTCATTTTTATGCAGCAAGTGAATTTCAATTCAAAATTTCCATTCTATCTTTATGCAACGGGCCTCAGATTTCCATTAGTGGGTATTAGAGTAAAGACTAATTTAGAGCCTATTACATTGTGATGTTCTGACTATCCAGGCCTGTATGAAAAATTATGTTCAGTAATTACATGGTTGTTACACAGACTGTTAAACAGAGTGTAATGATGCTATTGACTAATTGTTATATATAGCATGCATGATTTAGGTGTGTCTTTATGCTATTATAATCTGTATGTCCTTGGTTCCTCTCTCTTAGTCTCCCTTTTCTTGGTTAAAGGATGTATATTATGACTATTATGGCTGGTGCAGAAATGAGAATGAGGTTTTTCAAGGTGCTGAGGGGAATAAAGTGCAAAGGAAGAGGAGCATGTGGGAAAATAATTGGGTCATCTAGAACCAATGGGACATTAACGTGCCATTGGGCTTCTCTCACTGTCTGCCTGTCTCAGTCTTCATAAATCGCTATGAATCAGGACAGCCCATAATACCAGGTGATTTAAGGCTAATTAAAGCTAAGGCATTATAGGCCCACACCGACTTCCCAAATGGACAGAGAAATGTAGTTGAGATGTTTGAAAATGCACCTACTGTCTCCCGAACAACCTTCAAGGTGCTTGCAATAGCTAGCGTTGCAATAGCCAAAACATCATAGAATGCACAAGTCACCTCTTCTCCGTCTCCCCTCTTCCCAGTTTATGCAAATAGTCCTTAATAAAAGCATGCTCACTCAGGGGCCTCAGGTAGACAAAGGCAGGGGAAGGTCACATTGTAGGGGAAATTATTCTCTTCACGGCATAGTAATGAAAGCCTTTTTTATCGAGCGGGGCCAGTTAGGTTCTTGTCCACAGCCCTCTGCTGCACTGCTGGCCTGGATGCTACTGGTGTTTATTTACCTTGCCTGCAGCAGGACTGCCAATAACTGTGGGATGGTCCTGACAGTGAAGCAGCAACCTAGTGCTGCTAGGGGTGGGATGATGGGCTGGGGTGAACTTTGACGGACCTGAATTTGAACCCACTTTATTTGAATGGGGTTGATAGACTGCTTAATCTAGTTTCCATGTCCTCTCGGTGTTGCATTATTTAGCGACAGCACAATTTATAAAATAAGCGTTGTGTAAGCTCACATTTTCATTCAAAGCAGCAAGTTTGGTTAAGCTCATTCAAATCCTGACCGATTTGTAACGACTTTGTCCCTTGTAACAGCCACTGAGTTAAGGACCTGCTCTGCTCTGTCCCTTCCAGACCTCTCACACATGATGAAGAGGGCCTCCCTGCCCAGAGTAGAGGGGGCGATTCCACTTGGAGTCCATGTGTTGCATTTGTGAATGATTTGTTAGGAACAAGGGTCACTATTTCAAAGGGCCTGAAGGTATTGATCCTGTCCCGGATGAGCTGACACCCCATGTATCGTCTGAGGTCGCCCCATCTGGCCTGTTCCAATATGGGCTCAGCATAAAAAATAAATAAAAAAACCTTCCACGACCAATATAGATCTGGCCTGTATGTTTGACCGTATAGACTCTTTCGCCATTGCAAGGCTGATAATTATCATTATCAGTTTTATTACCCAATTTTATTCTCCCAAGGCAGGTGGTGCATTTTGGGCACCTAATTTCAGATGCATAATGTGGATCTCCTTTCTTCAGCTTGAAGCCTTGGCGTTGCTTAGTTAATGGGTGAAAGTATGCCAAACACGTCTCCTACATCAGAGTAACCATATGTTTGTGCGCAGCCATTAATCTCATGCTGGATGTTGACTGTTCCCGTTTTGCCCTGTCCTACCCAAGTTATTGTCCCCTGACTCTCACTTCCTGTTGCAGTAACGGCCACTGACCACCACACAGATGGCTGTCAGCCAGGCGAGGGCAGCAGAAGGGCCCTGTCGACCCCTACACACACACACAAACACACACACACACACACAGTTCAACAATTTACACACAGTGACAAACGCCACCACACAAACCCCACCTACACACATACAGAGCTGAGGGCGTCAGTGAGCGTCCCGGTCAATGACAAATTGCAGCCCAAAGACAACAGGCCCCGGTGTAGCTCTCCTAAGGGACTCTTGAGATCTCTCACAGGGTGACCCAGTTCCATCATGTCTTTCCTTCTCCTCTTTTTCTCTCTCTCTCCCTCCCTCTCTCTTCTGCTGTTCCCTTTCCTCAGCTGCATGCCCTTCTGCATTCACAGAGACCATAGCTTTGGTTTTAAGGTTCAGGTGTAATAAGGATCTCCTCACTTCACTCTAAATTTCTGTCTTTCCCCCTCTCACAGTAGATACTCCTCTCAGTGGTCTTAATGTTAACTCCCAGGTCAACTCAGTCCTTTCTTCCTAGGAAAAGCTGCCACCTGAACTAACCATCTCTCTCTTTGTCTCTCTCTCTCTCCCACCCACCCCAAGGGCCCAATACACCATTTCTCTCTTACCCCCCACTGTCAAAGCCAACACCCCTTCTGCGAGATGAAAAAAATTACAAGGATTTATTTCTTGGTTCTTCATTCATTCTCTTTTTTTTCCCTGCCTTTACAGCAAATAGCTTAACTGCAATGCAGCAATGCCAGCATGGGGCATTAATATTAATGTCCACCCATTTTGCCCAGCGTGGCAGGGAGCCTGTCAATCCAGAATCCAGACTACTACTGGAGGGGCTCTCCACCCCAGCAAGCACCTAGCCAGCACTGCAGTGCCCAGCTCAAACACCAGAAGGCGCCAATCTGCCCCGACAGAGTAGTGGTGTAGCAAGTGTGCATTCACTGGCCTGTAGTACTACCTATAGGAGATATTTCCAGCCAATCCAGATCAGCTAAATGTTGAGTAATGCACCAATGGGAGGAACAATGGGGAAGAAAAGAACAAAGGCTTTGCATGGGACAATTGCCCTTGTTTCTGGTGGAAACTGTATTATTAGACACACTGTGCATTCCATTATTGTCTATTTGTCAGTGTTGTAAAAACTTGAAAGTAAATTGAAAGTATGTTATATTTAACTATTGGGAATATGTTTTATGTTATAGTTTCAGGCAAGAATCTGATGTTGCAAGGGCTTCTCTTAACAATAATGTGCCTTTTTAAGGCTCACCTCCTATACAGTAGGAGCATCACAGATAAAATTGCTTGAAAGCCCCCGATGAGATGATAAATCTATAGAGTATGCACGCAAATCGTGCTTTTATACAGACGATGACACATTATGAATGTAAGATTAGGCAGAATGGGTGCGGTTGCTATCACATTTAAGCAGCGCTCCTCTGCATTAAGTGGTTGGAGATAGCTGCAAGCCATGCAGGTGTGTGCGTAAGCTTCTGTGCAATGAGAGGCAGAGAGAGAGCGAGGGAGCCTGGGATCAGTGTGCTGCGCTGTTCATCACTGCAGTAGTACAGCAGCCCTGACTCTGTCCGTACAGAGGTGCTGACTGCCTGCCCCCCCCACCCCCCGCCTGTCTGCCCCTCTCTCTCTCTCTGCCTTCCTCAAGAGGGTGTGCTGATGATGCGCTCTTGTATTAGTCTAGAATGAGGGAGACACAGGCTGTAGGTTTAGCAGAAACCTGCAGGGAACCAGCAGTCCTGAGAGCCCTCAGCCACAAAGCCTGCCAGCATATGCGCTCGCCTCTGTGTTTTCTGGTTCACTCTTTTTCAGTGATTTAGATGACCTCCCTGCACTGTACTAGACCACATTTACCTCATTGTTTTGTACATTAACAACTCCAATACATACACGGGCTGTTCAGTCATGTCCAAGTCAGGTGAACTTGGCTGCCTGCTATTGTGGCAGTTCCAAGATATGACCTGCATGATTATTCAGGGTTAATCAAGGTCAGAAGTGTTCCCCTCACTGTTTTTAATGCTCTTTTAATGGTACATTGTTTACCCAGCTCCAGAATCGGTGTAAACATATTTCTGTTTTTTTGTGTTTTTCATGTTTGAGGGTTTTTGAACATTCAACTCCTATTCATTTCTAATGGGAGATTGATTTTTGCCTCCTTTTTGTGCTCCTGATCTTAAATCCCTGACAGACGCACTGATCATACAGTAAAATAGCGGTGAGTGTGTGTACCATATATCCAGATGTGTGCAGCTGTGGACCTATGGTGGGGGGTGAAAAGATAATGGATGAGTCCAAAGAGGTGCTCAGCTAACGCTGCCATGGCATGAAACACAGCCGACTCAGCGGGTGGGAGGGCGTTAGCTCACACATCTACTGCATTTGTAGCTACCATTCTAATAGAACCTACCTCTCGTGTGAATGTGGCTTTTCCTCTCATTTTATTCTTCTCCCGCCCTTGTGCCATCGTTGCATATAATTAAGGAAGGGGATTGTGTCGGGCTTCTTGTCACTAGTACATTTCACTGACAGTCAGTCAGCTTCACTCCTGATCCCCATCACCAGCCCTAGTCCTTTGCAGCCTTCCTCTTGTGCGGTTGCCTTTGCAGCCACGTCTCTCTGTGGCACACAGCCTCTAAATGACCTTCAAATGAAACAGAACTTACTGGCTCTCTTCACCACACCAGGCCCCCTCTCTTAAACAGCACTGTTAACACAATAGATTTTTTTTTCCTTCCCTCTCTATCTGTTTCTTCCCCAAGAGCAGACCTGAGTGAATGCAGCTAAATCTTGTGTAATTACCATTTTGCCTCCCAATGATAGGCGCTTTTGCGCATCACCAAGGGAGAAATGGCTTCCCTTTTAACTGTAAGAGAAGGTAGGGGGACGGGTACTCTAAAATAAAACACGGCACTTGTACTGCTCAAAGACTGATGTAAATAACACTCTGCAAGGGAAAGCATCTCCTCCCTAAGTTGATTTAGTATTCTTGTCCCCATGTGTGAAAATAGAATATGCTCTGCTTTAAAAATAAAAAAAGTGGATTGTTTTGGAGTATGCTGTGTATCAGCAGTGCAGACCCTGTGATGTGTTTGCGCAGTATGTGTCTCGCCCCAGTGCATGGGTTGTTTAACCACAGACGAGCCCATATTCACATCATTGATCCAATTGATTTGATTGCCTTGACCATCTCGGGGTGTTTTTGACATGTACCCCCTGCTCAGCCTCCACTCAACCATTCACCTCTCCCTCCCTCTCTCCCTCCCTCCCTTTTTCCTCCTGCAGTGCCATGCGTGTGCTGCTGTCCAAGCTGCCGAGGCCCTGGATTGTAGATGAGAAGAAAGACGACGGTTACACCGCGCTGCACCTGGCCGCCCTCAACAACCATGTGGAGGTGGCCGAGCTCCTGGTGCACCAGGTAACAACAAACACACACACACACACACAAGCGCACATCACACACTCATTTATTTTTACTCCTAAGAGATCTATTCCCACATATTGGTCCATAGCTGCATCAGCCCAGCCTCCCTGGCTCTTACTGACTACACACCATTAAGAGCAGTTTCTACTCCCTGCAGCCAGCAAGCTGTAGACCAGTTGAAGTAGCTATAACTGCTGGGGTTTTTTTTGGGTTTTTTTATTGAATCCATACGGTTCACAGGGCCTCGAGGGGCATTCTTTAGTGCTGCTGGGCCTTATACCCTCCTCCTCCTCTCTTGTAATCGTGGGTACATGCTCTTTTCCCTTCTGAGATTGCAGTTCTGTTACCTCCCCGTGGACAGACGCATATGGAGTGTACAGTACCAGTGACCCAACCAAGAGGGAACTGGGTTAATGAGGACGTAGTGTGAGGCAGCAACGTTGCTGCAACATTCCAGCATAAGAACGTTTGCTGTGCTAGCTACACTTGGGGGTGGGGTGGGGGGGGGCGCCCTTTTGGCAAGTCCCTGCAATGGGCTGGTTCGCAGTGATGGCTCAGCTCTCTATTAAGCGATTGCACCACACTAAGAGGTGCACTGCAGATTCCCAGTCAGCCAGCCAACAAACCAGTCAGCCAGCCAGCCAGCCGGTCCGTCAGTCTTATTACTTGGGGATTTCACACAATGCTTATCTTCCCCCCACATCTCCTCAGCAGAGGTGTTTGCAATTGGAAATGACAATCACATGCAGCGTTATTGTAGAATGTGGTTTTCCTGCACCCAAGGTAATGCTTTGTTGGTCGACAAGGGTGAAGGAGGAGAAGTATTGTTATGGTGCATATAGCGAGAAAGGTTGCTTCTGCCTGCCACATGATAGAAAAGTCTGTGATTCTTTTCTGTTTCTCCCTCTTTGTCTTAATTTATCACTTGTGTGTCTGCATGCACACACACACACGCACGTGGGTGACTCCTTGTGACTGTGTGTTTTATTGTCTGTGTATGTGTGTGCACACGCCCATGTGTTTATTGTGTGTATGTGTGTGTCCCCTCTCTCTCCCAGGGCAGCGCCAGCTTGGACATCCAGAACGTTAACCAGCAGACAGCCTTACACCTGGCAGTGGAGCGCCAACACACCCAGATAGTCCGGGTCAGTGAGTCCTCTCCTCTCCTCTCCACCACTAATTGAAGATCCTATCTCCGGTTATCTCTCTATCTGTCCCTCATTCTGGACTGTGCACAAAAGGGAGTAGGAGAACAGCAAAGCAGCCCCACACTTAATTTAAACTGGTGGATGTCCTGCAACTGAATGAGCCCCTGATTACAGATTGGCACTGTGGTGGGGAAATGCTTTCTGGCATCTTGGTTTGAGTCATCGGTGTAGTATTGGATTGAGATTGCCACATTGCCATCTTGTGGACACACGGAAAAATGCATCCTTTAAATTGGGAACGTGATACTGAAGTGAAGTATCTTGAGCAATAACCTGAAGCACCTTTGGGACGTTTGCAATATATCAAATTAAACTGTTTCTGTTTGTCTGTCTGTCTTTTCATGTGCTTCTGTCAACAGCTGCTGGTGCGGGCAGAGGCCAAGCTGGATGTGCAGGACAAGGATGGTGACACGCCGCTTCACGAGGCCTTGCGCCACCACACACTGTCCCAATTGCGACAACTCCAAGACATGCAGGACGTCAGCAAAGTGGAGCCCTGGGAACCCTCCAAGAACACGGTACACACACACCCGACATTAAACACACTATTGTTAAACACATTACAACTCAGTGATTTACCTGGCCCCAGTTTCCTTAAGGTATCAGAGCAGAGATCTTTTTTTATCCATTGCCCTGCAATTAACACTTGCTTTTGGGAAACTGAGCCAATATTTGTTACTGTCTTCTTAACCACTGTAATGATTATATCTTATAATGAAGTCCTAGCAATTAAAAAATACCTTAAAGGCCTTGCTTGCATATATCTGTGCTTTTATGATTCTGGGCAAAGATTGTTTTAAGGGTTGTCATGTGGCAGCGTTTGAAGTGGGAGCCTCTGCAGGATTATAGTCACCTGTATGAAGAGTATTTGGTTTGATGTGTGAGTGAATGATGAGGGATCACACTAAGACAGCAAGCTCAGCACTCCTCAGCCCCCTGTCATCTGCATCACTGGACTGGCCAGCTACAGGCCAGTCCATCATGCAGGCAGCAGCCCAACACTAGTGAGCAGTCAACCAGCCTACTGCCGCCTCTCGACCAGCCCGAATGAGATTGTCCCTCTCCGGCGGCCAACAGGAGCATGTCACACCTGAACCCCTCCATGTTAACGCCACATCACTAATCCCTACAGGGATGAGTGTGAGGCCAGAGGGTATAGCTCCAGCGACAGCCTTACCTTTTCCTGTCACAGATTCTGTCTTCTTCCCACCCTCTCTCCTCCTCCTCCTCCTCTCTCTCACTCTACATCCTCTCTTATCCTCCCTGCCTTCCCTGGTTCCCAAGTGGAGGAGCGGAACAGACAGACAGCGGGCCTAATTGAGACATGTGCAGCTGGGTCACTCTCCCATAGCACCCCCCCTACAAGATGAGGATTGAATTAGTCGGCCTGATGGCTCCATCAGCAAAGATGTAAAAAGCCACTGGTTGAAGACGATCAGACATGGAAGGCCTGGCTTGCTAGAGAGAAATCAGCTTTGAGTTGGGCCAGCCAAGAGAGGCAGAGAGAAAAGGAGCTAATGGGATTTTGGGTGGGTGGGGAGGGAGGGAGGGTGTTACATTGCCTGACCACAATCTCCAGGAATGTCATAAACTCTGATGAGGAGTCTTTGATTGGCTAGTTAGTGGTGCTTTAATAGTACTTTGACATTGGTCAATTTGAGCCTGAACTCATCTGAACAATATTAAAACAAAGTCCTTACCTAAAGTCAGGAGTATTATACGATACACATTAGTGATGTGCCTGCTGATGTGTACGGTAGACACAAGGCACTGTTCCCACCGGATTCACCTTTGAAGTAGTCCCAACCATATAATGTCCTGTGTCTTGATATTATCATTGAGTTTGTGTTTATGTTTATGTTTGGCTTCCTACAGTTGATCATGGGCTTGGGCACCCAGGGGGCAGAAAAGAAGAGCGCAGCATCCATCGCATGCTTCCTGGCAGCTAACGGAGCAGACTTGACCATCCGTAACAAGAAGGGCCAGTCCCCTCTAGACCTGTGTCCTGACCCCAGCCTCTGCAAGGCTCTGGCCAAATGCCACAAGGAGAAGAGCAGGTAAACATCCCCCTGGCTAAGCCTTCATCAGTGTATTTCCAGGTCCTTATCAAGCCAGTCAACGCTGACCTTTCTTCTAATAGGTCTACTGTTCTTTTTTTCCCTCACTTTTCATGTTTGTTTAAAAAGTCTAGGTGTTTAAAACACCTGAAAGACAAATGAGAAGAGAACACTGTCTCAGGGAAAACCTCAAACCTTCTTAATGATTTTTTTTTCTTTACTACAAATGTTGCATGTAGTGCTTTGTCGTCCTTTTGGTTTCTCTCTCTTTCTCTTTCCTTTGTTCTTTATTTGTGTCTTCCTCACTTGCAATCCCTTCTGCTCTCACACGCTCTGGTTCTCCTCTCGGTGTTCCAGTGGCCAGGTGGGTTCCCGCAGCCCGTCTCTGAACAGCAACATCGAGTCCCTGGAGGAGTGTATGGTGTGTTCAGACATGAAGAGGGACACTCTGTTCGGGCCCTGCGGACACATCGCCACCTGCTCCCTCTGCTCGCCACGCGTCAAGAAGTGTCTCATCTGCAAGGACCAGGTCCAGTCGAGAACCAAGGTATCTGTCCTGTCTGTCCCAGAAATGGACGTATGACGGGGGGGGGGGGGGGGCTCGTAGCTTTTCTCATCTTTAAAGTGGCATTTGAATTTGTCCCCTCTTCCAACACAGATCGAGGAGTGCGTAGTCTGTTCTGACAAGAAGGCTGCCGTGCTATTCCAGCCCTGCGGTCACATGTGCGCTTGTGAGAGTAAGTCCTACACATTTCAACATCATAACCTTGCCTGTTTTATATTTTTAACAATATTTCGTGCATAGACTTTGTAGTTAGCCCTAACCGATACGTGTCCCCATCTTCTCCCCAGACTGTGCCAGCCTCATGAAGAAGTGCGTACAGTGCCGGGCTGTTGTGGAACACCGCACCCCCTTCGTTCTTTGCTGTGGAGGGAAAGGTATGGAGGATGATGCCGCTGATGATGATGATGATGATGAGGACCTTAGTGAGTGAATCTTCCACATGTTCCCTTTTAATTCTCCTTATTTTCTTTTCCCTCTACTCTTTTTCTGTCTTGACTCACTTCTCAAAATGTTGTTTACTTTAGAGTTTTTTAATCCTTTGCGTTGTTCCTGTCTTGCTCATAATTTTTGACCTTCTGTTGTTATCATTGATATGTTTTGTTGAACCTTTTCCATTCAAGTACACACCTCCATTCTTTAGGTTATTAGAAGTTTTGTCGGAAGTTAGAATCTGACAATGGTCTTGTCTTGCTTTCCCAAGAAAGGTGACAACCTCTTATCCAATGCAAGATCTGGAGTGTTTTTTACTCATCACATCCGATTGAATGATGTCATTTCTCCAATATAAGGCAATACTGAAGAACATGTGCTAGTTTGATTCAGAAATTGGTCGGAATGGGCATTGGCCTCACTAATGCTGCGTTGTCTGAAATACGCCACAAATATCTCCCTAAAGAGGCAGGATTTTCAGTTTCACATAATTCACATCACAATGTTTTTGTAAGTGACATCTCAAACCGTTTCTAGACTGTTTTGGTTGACTGTTCATTAATAGAGAACCATACAGGCAACGTTGTGACATGTTTATCCTAATTGAGGGCTCTAAAATTGAGACTAATCACATATTTGTAAAATATTTACGCTTCTTTTTAGGCGCCAGCGAAGCAAGAGGATCTGTGGTCCTTTTTAGTCATGATACATGTTTATTAACACCTGCATGAATGGGATAAGTAATAAGTAAAACCTCAGGTAGTGCACTTCTGGATGTGAGGAGATAAAACAATTAGCAAGTAAAATGTTCCCCAAATACATATGTGGCAGCTGCAAATATAACTGTTGGTATGTGAACTTCATCTGTTTTTTTGCGTTCACCATCCATCCTCTTGTCTCAGTCTTCTATTACCCATATAGACTCTTTAGTGGTGCACCAGTGGTTACCTCTATGGTGTTTTCCACATTTTATGTTGAGTTAAAAGGGAAACTGTTGCAAGTTCACTGACTTCATGTATACTCCAGTATTTTTTTCTATTTATTTATTTATTTATTTATTTATTTATTTTTAAAGTTCTCTCTTTGAGTCAGCATGTTTGCATACAAATCCACGTATTTACACTCAGACCTCGCAAAAGCGAATGCAGACCCGCACTGTCAAATACACATACACTCATGCAAGGGGCAGCATTGATTGTTTCACTCCTCTCCCCTCATCCCAGCAGCATTGACTGTTTGAGATTGCATTAAAAAGCAAATAGTGTACAAAGATTCATTAATCACTGTAGCAGTTTCAATTCCCTGTGGCTCCAGTTCTTTATTGGGTCTCCATAACATGCCTCTACCCCAGTGAGCATAGTCATTAGACCCTGTACCCTGTACTGATGCTTAAGTGCTGGATAATAGCAAAGGAATCACTTGCCACCAAGCTTTTTAACCTCCCATTCTACATAAAAGAGACTCTCTTTCTCCCTCTCTGTCTCTGATCACCTGTTTCTAACTTGCTAGCCTTGCTAGCCTTCTCTAGCTATTCTCTCTCTGAACCTCCCTTAGAGGCTGTAGTGAGTAGCTCTGGTCCTCAGGCCAACCGTTGAGTTGGCATGGGGACTCCTGCTATAACAATGTGACTGGTTATTCCCAGCAGGGAGCTCTAACTCTATGGCAGGGGGATCGCAGGATCTTCTCCAGCCCAACAATCTGGCGCTAAGTTGGTGTAAGTATACCTCCATCCTCCCCTCCATTGTAAAAATCTTTTTAAGATCCCCCTACCAGTGCTGCCCTGGCCCCTATCCCCACCCCTTAAACCCGCCCTTTCTCTTTCAGCAGTACACACACACACTAAACACTAGATGCGGACATATATATGTGATGCACATGCCAAGAATCACACTAGTGCTCCCTATTTCAGGCAGATGTTTGCCTGTCACAGCCAGCCAGTCTGGAATGGAGTTGCCAACAGGGCCTCAGTCCAGTTAATTCTTAATTGCTCAAGTAATCAGTTCAGGCAATTTTACCCTCACATCGTTATACACATGCATCCTGTTGATCATGCCATGCCAAAAGCAGAGTATGCCAATTTATATATTTTAGTCAGTCTCCCATGCAATTAGCTCCCAAGTAGGAAATTAAAAGCAAAAGCATTAAAAGCAGCTCAATGCTGTGCCAAGATAGATGCTGATTCTCAAGCTTGATTGCGGGAATGCCAAACATAGGTGCTTTCAGATTGCATGTGTTTGTCATCCTTGCTTGTTTACGAGTGTAAATATGATAAAGCTTGGACCTTGGTTCAGAATGGCAATCTTGGTGTGGCTGTATTTCTGCTTTTATTGGCAGTAGAGCATCATGACCAAGAGGTGATGTTTGATATGGCTACCCACAAGTGTCTTTTCATCCTTTTTCTCTCTAAATTACAGACTAATAACTGACTTCCTGTTTTTTCTCAACGTGTGTTTGTGCTGTTGTATTGTGTCCAAACAGCTAGCGGAAACATCCCAGCCCTGCAGAGAGACAAGGATAATACCAATGTCAATGCCGATGTACAGAAGCTGCAGCAGCAACTCCAGGACATCAAGGAGCAGGCAAGAGCCTTACCAATTTCAAACTACTGTAAACTGTTGTTAAGTGACTGTATGGATAAGCCACTTTTGGTCGAGGCCTAGGCTCAATAAGTGACACGTTATTGAAAGTTGAAGTGACTTTGCCACGACAAAACTTGAATTGTGATTGTCTCTCTTTGTCTCTCTCCAGACCATGTGTCCAGTGTGTCTGGATCGGCTAAAGAACATGATCTTCATGTGCGGCCATGGCACCTGCCAGCTGTGCGGGGACCGAATGAGCGAGTGCCCCATCTGCCGCAAGGCCATCGAACGCCGCATCCTCCTCTACTAGAGCTCCCAAGACTCTGTCTCTCTTAGCCTACAGCAACCACGCCCGCGAACCCCGCAACCACACCAGCAGCTGCTGCTGCTGCTCGACCATCCTCACAGCACCCGAGTCAGCCAGCCAAGGGCGTCCTCAGATGTCTTATTCTACACTACAAATGGTCTCTTAAGCGCTATGATTGTGTTCAAATGGAAACCTGTTACAAAAAAAAAAAGGAAAAAATAAGAATTGAGATTTGTCAATTCTATTTTCTAGTTGTGCATGTGTGTCCTGTCTGTAGCTTGCAATCGCTGTTCACCTGATGATTTCCCCCCCCGGTGTCAGCAAAGGTGCTTGCTTCACAGATAGGACCCTTTGCCCTCCCCTGTTGTTGTTCTATTGCAAACTCTAACTTGTTTCCTTTCTGGTCTCTTGCTCTCAGTCTCTCTCTCTCTCTCTTTCTCCATCCCCTCCTCCTGCTACTCTCTCTGTAGTGTTTCTATGTTTCTACTTAATATGTAAAACCTCTCTCTGTTCTCATTGAATCTGTGGTGGCTCCTGTAGACTCATGGCCTCGGATATGGACCTGAGGGGCAAGGATCAAATCCCATCTTTGGACTCCACTGTGGAACAGCTTTGAGAAGCAGTGCAAATTCAGTAGTGCAGGGGAGAGGAGGTAGAGGTCAGTCTTTGCCACCCTTGATGTAATGTGCTCTGATGCTGAAGGGCCTCTGATGCCAGCTGCAGTCTAGTTATTATCACTTCTATTGTATTTGTAATCTCTTATGCAAGTGCATTGGTACCGGAAGCTACTGACGTGGATATATTAAGTACTTAACATTTAATTACAGTATGACACATTTGTGACACTCTTAAAATACTATCTGTACCACTGAAAGAGTCAGTGAGTCTTTTCACTTCATGTCTGTATTCAGCTAGGCTGTTGTGACATACTGTGTGCCTATGCTCCTTATGGTTGAAGACCAGTTGAAGTTGGCAGTTTTGCACTAGCACGTGTCCTATAGGGTGGGGGCGGGGAAAGCTGATTCAGGGTAAAGCTTAAACGTTTTCCTGCACTGACTTTGGAGGTCTAATTTAGCTCACTGATAAAACACTGATAGAGCAGTCCAGTGGCTAGGTAGCACACCACACCTGTACCTTGTTTACCAAGCTGTAGCAAGAACAGCGCACACATTGAGTGTTGCAACACCCCTTTGGCTGCAGATTCCAGCACAGCCAGTAGGGATGCAAGACAAACACAAAACCCATTCAGCTTCCCGTCAAGTGAATAGCATCTGTTGTACCTGTTTGTTGGACATACGAATTCACATGATGCAAACATTTGTATAACAAGAGTATCTTGTCACAACTTGTTGTTAAACGGTTTGGAGACTAGGTGGTATTGTCTGACAAAATCCTATGATCCTATGAGCATTGCTAATTACCATTGATTACTCTGTGCCATTCGCTTCCAAAAATGTACTTGTTGAATAACTTGTATGGGGATAAGGTGCTCTTTACCTTGTATTACTTTTTTATTTAAATGTATTTCCTTTTACAAAATCAACATTTATTGAGCTAGAGTGTACAATCTATTAGAACACAAAGATGAAAATGTAGAGAGTAAATTATTTTGTATTGCTGCCCAAAAATAGGATTTATAGGTATCACTGCCTCCCTAATATGTAGCCTCAAAATCTCTCCAAAACATTCTGCTTTGATATCAATGTTGAGATGTTTGTTGTTTGTTTTTGTTTTATTTTTTTGTTTGTTTGTTTTTTGGCAATAGCTTTCTAGCAATCATCAGTAGAAAGATGTTTTTTTTCTGTTCCTTTGAACTAGGTCTCGGCAAGCCTAACTTCTTCATTTCTGAGATAAAAAAAAGAAGACATTTTATTGTCAAGATCCTCATTATGTTTTCACCAGTGTTTATTTGGGAGGAAAGCTAACGGTTCTCAAGACAGAGCTTGCCTTAACTGTTTAAAAAGGCAGTTACCCATGTGGAGAATCAGCAAGGCTACCAGCTTGCTCCTTCGTGGGGGAGTTTGCCAGCGCAAACGAGCATTTTTTAGGACAGAGAGTAACTTTTGACTACCACGTTTTTATTCTTTTCACTGATCATGATAACACTTAAAGCTAGAAGCACTAATATGCTTTATGGTGGTGTTGTCTTGTTATGGTTGTTATGAAAGGTGTATTTTTTACCTTGCTTTCAATACATATAACTGTTCTGGTGGAAATGTTTCAGTAGTATTCTTTTCTTTGGCATGAATGTTTGATGTATGCAGTACAACATGTATCATGAAAGCCGTTCACTCTGTATTGCTAATAAGTGCTTTTAAAACAACCATATAGCTGAAATAAAGTTCTAAATGAACCTTGTGGCATTAGCAGTAGTGTTTTTTTTATTTTGTTTTCTCTTTTAAGTTCTATGGACTTGTTAATTAGCTTGTTAATTTCGTTGTTGTTGTTAGTTTAGCTCAGATGTAGTTAGCTTCTTATAGCCAGAGAATTAGCATTTTGTTGCCTTTCTCCTGCTGTGCAGCGTCTGACTTACTGAGGAGACAGGGTGGCAGAGATGGGAGGTGTGGGGTAATTGAAAATGCTAACACCTAATAATGACTCAGCACCAGCGTGTGATAAGTCAGCTATGCTAATCAGCGAGAGAAAAGAGAGCAAGCGTAAAGAAAAGCACTTGAGAGAGTTGAGAGAGACTCACTATGCCCAAATGGAGTGATGCATCTTCTTCAGTGAGCGATGTGACAGCAGAACATCTCACGAGCCATCTCCCTAGCCTTACCAAATTATGACCAAAGGCCATTTACGTTCTAGCTCATTGACTGGCCCATTCATAACCTGGACATCTTTGGGCTTGGCTCACATGCCGCAGCACTATGCAGTTCCTCATAACAAAACATTCATCATGCTGTCATTCTCTCATTCTGTAAGGGGAGACTCTCAGCCGCCTAAGGTCTCTGTGACTTGGCACGAGGCCCTGACAGTGAGTGTTGTATATTCTTGTGTCATTTCTGTGGCTTAAGTGATGTGGTGCTTTGTCATTTTCTACTTAACCGCCTGTCTCGGAAACCATGGGCTCTCATGTGATATACCTGTTACAGTCTATTAAAAGGTAGGAATTGGCTTTTGACATACTGCTCTTCACCTTAACACTTCTCTTCACTTTCAGAGTGGAAAATGGATGGATGTCAGAATCATCATCGCCCTAACCGAAAACTGCTGTAATAGAAAGACTGCAAAGTGAGTAGAACCAGAGGTGTGTGTGTGTCAGGTGGCTGATAGACCAGCCCAGTCGTCCATCACTCTGACTGACTACAGACCTGCCCTGCCCTGCCATGCTGACTGACTGTTGGGGTGCCGGAGACGGCGCTATCTCTCCCCTGGCCGGGGTCTGATCCAGGGGAGGCTGCCTGACATGCCATGCCTGCCAGCCTAACTTGCTTGATGACTGCTGTGTTTGCTGACTGGACCGCAGGGGTCGTTACTCCCCCGCCAGGGGGGTCACCTAATCCACAGGCTACCCCACTGGGTGTGAGTGATGGTGGCCCAGCACTGCAGGCTTGACTGGGTGGCAGATGGAGACAAATATAGCCGTAGGAGGTCTGGGATGGGGGGGGGAGGAGAGGGGAGGGGGCATTCAGGATCAGGACAATGACTGTGACCCTCCCTCAACTTTCTGCTCTGATCATTGATAGGGGTTCGCAGCATCAGGCAGCGACATACATCTGCTGGCAGAGTCGACATGCCACAGGGGAAGGAAGTTTATGTTCCCCCTCAGGCTTGGCCCATGGCACTGCTTTTGAAGGTATGTCTTGACACAGAATTTAATGTATGCTGTACACTCACTGTGAAGTGACGGTGTGAGAACAGCAGCAGGTTTTGAGGTGCAGGTTTCAGAGCACATCACAAGGTGGCAGTGCATCCAATGACTACCAGACTAGATAGGTCACTCCTGCCACAAATGTACACGGTGCAGAGGAGAAATCAACTGAATTCATGGTAAGAGACACATTTAAACGTTCTACTTGAGGGTGGTCGGGTGCCTGAGACCTTCCTTCAACTATAGACCCAGCTTCACCTCCCTATCATTAAGCATCCCCCCCTGCTGTGTCCATGAGCAAGGCACAGAATCAGTACCAGCTCCAGGGGTACTTGTAACAATCTCTAAGACCAGAAAAAGATATAAGCCAGAGCTGTGAATCATCAGGCCAAGACCTGGACACAACTGTGGCCATGGATCTGCTAGGTTCTCACTGGCTGCTACAGACCCAACATGGCCCAAAATGACTTCACATGTTTGCTGCTTAGCAGTTGTCCATTCAAAACCACCCTGCTGAAGAAATCAATTCTTCTTTGGATTGAACCAGAGCACACTGATAAGAAAGGGGGAAATGCAGTTTCATAGCTGTGTGTACTTGCCTCTTGGGACTTACTGCCATGTTGGAGGAATTGATCATTGGCTGTCTTAAGGTCCTCTCTGTCATGTTCAGTTCAGACGTCTGGCTGTATTTATGATCTGTCTTTATGGCTGGCCTGAGCAAAGTGCACTCTCACCGTCTGGACCAAAGAAGCAGCGAGGGCTTTACTGGGAGCCTGAGTTGTTTGTGTGTGTGTGTGTGTGTCTTGGGTGTTGGTGGGTGGGTGGGTGTACCTGGAACCAGCGCCCCACCTTCATGGTAAAGCCATAAAGTAGCTATATTCTCCCACAGATCCCTCCTCCAAACATATAAGCCCCTGACATGCTGATTGCTTTATTGATATTGATCAGGGCAAAGTGTCAAACCACTCTCCCATCTATCCCACTGGTGGGTCATTTTTACTTCTGCGTGTCGCCAGAGTGCACTAACACAAATCACTCAATGTTCCACGCAACATTCAAGTAAAACTAACATCAAAACTAACAGCGTCCCAACTTGTACACAAAAAATATTTATTGTATTTTTTAACCATTATTATTGTTTAATAGCACAATATTATTTAGTTAAACTAATATGACTCTGTTATTATATTGTTTTACTTTAACAGAACAGCTTGTGCCTGAGGTGTGAAAACAGGAGGCTGTTAACAAGAAGACAATATTAACACAATACTAATTATTTCCAATCTAGTCCATAAATACAAATTGCTCCAACTGCATCGTGGCCAGGCTTTAGTCATTAGCAGTTAATTTACCTTCAGGCTTTACCGAGGCCTCAGGCTTGATACCAAGTTAATTTAATTATGTTGATCTAACTATTTCTTTTTTCTACTTGGGGACTCAAAGTCTCGCCTGTTAGCAAAATCACCAAACCAAAGATTTTGTGCCTTTTGACCTGATTGATGTCAGCGGGGTCGGGGCCCACTAGGAACCCTGCTTATCATCCCAACACGATTGGAGCCGGGAGGCTGGAGCCTGCAAGCCGCATTTACAGTGCAAATGTTATCGTTCCAATGACACTTTAAACAGTCTTTATCAATATATAGTCATTCAAGGTTTATGAGCTTTGATAAAATGGCACTAGCCAAGCAGGGTCATTACAGTGTGTGGTGGTGAGGTGATTATTATTATTTCCATGGTGCATCTGGTACATTTCATACTCGCAGAAATAAAAACAAACAGTCGGCCAGCAAGACGACGCAGCGGCCTGAGCGCAAAATATATTGATTTTTGTTCAGGAAGAGCAGTGTAAGGGCAAACTACTTAGTGAGTTTGGCAGAACCTTATCATCCTATTATCTTTAAAACAGTGGGTTATCATAATTGCTTACTTAATAATTCTATAAAACTGTGGCTGTGCAACCTTTGCCTGGGCAGTAAACTGTCAAGTGCTTTTGATGCTAAGATTGAAGAGATTTCTGAGAAGGTTATAAATGCTGCAATCTTTTCATTCTGTGTCGTCAATTACAAACAAAACAGGCAAATAATTTACCTTTTTTTTTTTTTTTTTAAATAATTTGTTAAATTTAAGAAACGCAAAAAATCAGTTGAAAAATAATTTGTGAGTCCATTGAACAACTAATGCACAAAGCAGAACTGGTTTTAGCATTTTTATATTTTGGTTTCAATTCAGTAAAATAAAATAAAAAATGTGACTCACTCGTCCAGTACTACAGCTACTAAATACTTCAAATAATTAACCAATGGGCTAGTACTAAAGCAGAGAGAGAGAGTATCCATTGCACACACACACCTCGGCTCTGTCTCCTCAGACGTGATCAGGGTTCACACCACTACAAGTATGCAGAACAATGGGGTAGACATACTTAATCAACAAGTGCAAACTGCAGCACATTTAACTCTCAAACAACTCCGGCTTGCACAAGCAGACCGACAGGCTGCGGTGTAATCACATTTTCATCTAACGTTCCAACGGGTGAGAACCGGGTTGGATCAGGATCAGCGTTTAAACAAGAAACGAGCAGTGAGTTCAACGGTTCGTATTCCCAGTGAAATATCCAGGACGCAGACAACAAACCCCCCCCCCAAAAAACTCAGTGTTCCCCTTGGTGATTTTTGCTGTTTTTTTGGGGGGGAAAAAGGGGTTCTATGGAGAAGATTAAATGCTATGAAGACACGTTGTGGAACAAAACAAGTGTACATCTGGCAGGTGCTTGCCTCCGCTGGCCAGGCAGTAACCTTGAAGGGAGTAGACAGGAATGTTGCAGCCCTATCTGAGCTCAGAGGGAAATACTGGCTGCAAAGGCCTTTTTGTTGAGAGAAAAATCAATATTCCAGAGTCCATCACAGAGGCAAGCATTTTTTTTTTTTTTTGCAATGGGTCCAAGCTATGTGAAACAGGTTCAGAGTGACCCCTGGAAAAAAAAAAAAAAAAAAAAGTTAATGCCTAACTTCTTTATCTCACTTTTACAGCCAAGGGTTGTACCCCCAAATCAATACACGATACACAAACATCCCAGGGCTCGGTGTTCTAGACGGAGAGCGATGACGAGGGCTTGAGAGTTACCCAGCCTCACACCACCTGGAAAAGAGATAGGTCTTTTAAAGGCCTGGCGTTGGCAGCGTCTGATAGAGTTAATGTAAAAAGGCTGAGGGCTAGAAGACGTACTGGGGCTCCAGAATGTAAGAGAGTGGAGGCAGAAGTCCATCGACGTTCAGCACTCAGCTGTTGATGACGCAGAGGCTGCAACTGACTAAATGTAAAAGCTTCATCTATAAAATAAATACTTATAAACACCTTTTTATTTATAATTAACAGTGTTGAGCGGCCTTTCTGTTTCCTTTTTGCGACGTGTCTGAATCAGGAAGTTGGGCAAGCTTGTTTTCATGCAATATTTACTCATGGCTGCAGCCAGCACTGGGAGAAATGTCCCAAAAACCCTTTCTGTTAATATTGGTGTTGAAGGTCTTAGCATGTGCCCTGGGAATGGACCATCTGGGTCAACCGTGCCCTTGACGGCACAGCCACACTTTCCAGCCCCGGGAGCTGGACAGTTGAAACTAGCCTGGAATTTTCTCTCCTCTCTGCGCCTACGCAGGCCTAGATTGTTGATATCTGTCATTGTCTGGCACACGGTCCCTGCAGACCTTGAAGGGAATCAACAGAGTGTCTCCCAGACAGATAAATTGTCGCATCAGAGCTTCAGAGGCCTAAAACGGGTTCTGATTCCCAACCGGTGTTATGGTGAGAGAAAGGAGCATCCACTCGGGAGGACAGGCATCCCCCCCTCTGATAGTAGCCGGTAATCTCCGAGGTCGGCCTGTCATTCAGGCCCGGGGAGACAGATGACGTGAGGCCCCTGATAGGCTGTCTCCATGGAGGAGACGTCGGCCACACGGGCCGCTGGGACGGAGAGCAGGGCCCAGAGTGTGTGTGTGTGTGTGTGTGTGTGTGTGTGTAGGATGGGGGGGGGGGGGGGGGGGGGTATGGGCAGTTGGAGAGATGAAGAGAAGGTGGGTAGTAGACAGGAGGAATGGAGGAGGTGGGGTGGGGTGGGGTGACAGAGGAATGCCAAAGCAGAGAGAGATGGGTGGGGGAGGTGAAGGGGGTGGTGGGGGGAGCTCTTGCTGACCAGAGAGACAGCGCTCTGCTGGAGATCGTTGTATGACTGACAAAGTTTACTTTACACCAACCCCCTGGAAGCCCGGGTCACACCGGGGAGACGCTGTTTGCCTCCAGCTCACGGAGCTCAGACCAGCGACATGACGGAAGATCTGCCAGCCAGCGAGGTGGAGTCAGCGAAGGGTCCAGTTCTACTCAACACCTCGACGTTCCCAAACCTCCACTGACTCTGACGCTTAATAGAGCGCTCAACTCCATTTCTTGTAATATGAAATATCCACTTCATCTTTCAAAATGAGTAAAAGTCTCTATGGATTATCACATGAAGTATTTAATGGTCTAGATGATATAATCAATTATTTATTTTGCTATACTTTATTCATCCCCCAACAGGGAAATTCTATTTTTGCCCTCTGGTTTGGGTGCACGGTCATCCGGGTTGCGGCACGCCTGAACAATTTAGGAGTTTAGCATCTTGCTCAGGGATACTTCATCTTCTACTTGAAGCCATAAATGTTCTTCCGAAATGGATGCGTGGCATTTTGGAATGAGACTCTTTAAGATAACGGTTTGATGTACTCGGGGCTTCACCATCACTCGGGCACTTCCAGTTGCTGTTACATTTGTTACAGTTAAGTGATTACCATACCTTTCCCAAAATCCATTGAGAATGATGTTAAATGTCTTCCCGTTTTAATACTGTAATTTGTTAAATGTTAGCGACATCTACAACCATTATCAATAATTATTTCAATATGTGCAAAATGATGTTCGATCCATAACATCACACAAAATGCCCTTTTTCTTCTCATTCTTTTCAGTAATAAAACAAGTAAATGGCTTGTTTTAAAGTGCAATCTGGTAATTGTTGTTTTATATTTAGCTAGAAATATATAAAAAACTATAAAATAGATTGATTACATGTATTAATTTTGCCTCTGTGCAGGTGGCCATCATGGAGGCCTTTTTCCATCCTTGAAAAGTGTCATTTTGAACGTGCTGAACCTGCCTCAGGTACGCAGAATGTGATGCTTACTCCCGTTTTTCACAGGTTTTAGTTTTTGGCACTGTGCACTGTACGAGAGATAAATTGTCACTAGGCAACAGACGGGCTATCAGTATTACCTCAATATGTCAACAAATCCAAAGTAATCCTTGATGAGTAGCGCTAGTCATTTATACAGTGTAAAGATGCTATCAGATCTATGAGCTCCTGTGATCCAAACCCCACCCTGTACCCCTCACCGAACCAAGCCCAGCTCGGCCCCTGCACGGTAAACAGTGTTCCCTCGGTCGCAGCTACTCCCCACGGCTCCTATTAGATTAGAAGAGATTTATCGAGCCGGCTTCCGGTTTTCAGATAGGATAGTGACAACACTTATCTCCAGATATTCCCTTATCAAAAAACAATTTAGTGAGAGAAACGGACATTAGCCCAGATTTTTTTACGCCGCCGAGCGCTCCGGCTTAGCCTCCTCGGTACAAGGGTCTGTTTGCACTGTGCACACACCTCCATCTGCCCGGATAGGGAGGCATTAACATTGCCTTAGTGCTCTCTTGATGTTACTGCCATTACGTTCACATCAAGCTCTTGGACTTTACTTTGAGGCTTGATCAATTCTGCCTGGCTTTGGAAGAAATGGAATATTAAAAGAATCCAAAGGTATTGTAAACCAATAGCAGGACAACAGAATGCTGTGAACTAAAGCTGCTGCAGGTATCAGTGTGTGTGTGTGTGCATGTGTGTGTGTGTGTGTGTGTGGATGGCTCAGAGATGGGCTGACAGGCCAGACTTAGCAGGGGGGGTGAGAGAGGTCACAACAGGAGATGGAGCCGGTGGGTCACCATGAGGTTATCCTGACCTGAGCTTCATTTCTGCTGCCTGTATTTATCAAGAACTGAGTGCGTGTGCGTGTGTGCGTGTGTGTGTGTGTGTGCGTGTGCATGTGCATGTGTGTGTGTGTGTGCCCACGTGTGTGTGTGTGTGTGTGCAGAGAGAGATGCATTCTACAAAGGTGTCTGTCAAGGATAGCATCTTCTGTGTGTGTGTGTGAAGCCACAAGGCCATCCGGGGAGGAGGGCAGACAGATAGGCCACACTCCTTTTCCTATGACCCTGGGAGGGTAATGGGCCTTAACACGCAGCGCAGCTAGAATAGAATAGAATAGAATAGAATAGAACTTAGTTGTCCAGACAAGATGGAAAACCGCACGGGCAATAAAGAGCCTTTATGTAGCTAAGCACATAGTTTGAACAACAAAGGAACTCCAATTATTAACTCTCTTAAACCAAAGATATTTCATTCGGGACAGTTTTTTTGGTCAAACACCTGTTGGTATGTCAGGTGAGATGGTTCATATAATGCTGATGTGCCCAATAAGCATTCAGAGTATTTGTTTTTTTCCTTGGATGATGCCTGTAAAAAGGGGCTGCAGGTGCTGGGGCCAGGGGCACATGTCTAGGGGCCACGTTAACTATTAACACAGCCATATAACACTGTTACTGATTACCACCTCTTGCTCTTGAGACTCCCGCTGACCTGCGCCACAGGTAGGTATCCCTCTAGGTGTGTGTGTGTGTGTGTGTGTGTGTGTGTGTGTGTGTGTGTACAACATGTTGGCCTTCCTGGTGTGACTTTGCCGCATGTTTTTTTTTCACCATGCGTGGTTATCAAATGGCAGCCTCCCCGTAAGATTGTAATTCCTCCATCTTCCTCTCCCTCCCTCCGTTCATGCCTCTTTCGCTTCCTTCTCTCCCACACGGACTTCACTCCTGCAGGCCACGCTAGCACTCTCCTCTCTTTCATTGGACCCTCTCCTCGACCTTCACGGTGACCTTTATCCTGTGTACCATAAAACTCCACGGTCTAAAGATGTCTTGTACAAAGTTAAGGGAAACCGTGTTTGACATTTAGTGCCCCGGGTACTTTCCTCTGGGGCAAAAGTCTAATGTGTAGAGGACATTGATGAATGGCTCATATAACTCATGTACAGCAGGACATGTTAGTGTGAGATGAGGAAATGTTGAGTTGCTGTAGTGTGAATATACTTTAGACTACAATTTGGGTCATTTTTCATACGGCAAAATACGACAATACAAAGAGTATAAAGAGTATAAAGGCCCTTTTAGCATTATATTACATTTATTTATTTAACAAAAAAAATCAAACCAATCAAATGAATGTGTTGCTGTCTTTCTTTGACAGGATAGTTGTTACATATAAAAGGTAGAATTTATTTTAATCACATATTTGATAATTATTATATATTTATTGAGTTCATATTTGGAAATGAATCATTCTGTTCATAGTTAATAGACAAAAAAAGACTAAAATGAATTCAACTTTCCTTGTATTTGAAGACAATGCCGCGGACTTTTGCCAACTGGTGACATTGCTTTGATGGTTGGTTTTAAAGCTGGTTTATTGACTGGCGGCAAATAAAGTCATGTACAACCAACTACCGTCATTACATCTGTGCCAATTGTTCCCGGGTGAAACAGCTTTGAAGTGGCCTGGAAGAGAAAATGTGTGCCTGAGGGTGTTGTTTCAGTCAACACCTCCACAATTGGGCTTTCTGTCACAAGTGGCGTGCGTCAGTTAGAAACCTTTGCCGTCCGACTCGCCTGTGCAGAGAGAAAAGTACTTTTTTTGTATATTTGAGATCATGCATTATGTTTAACTCGCTTTGCAAAATATTGTTCTGGTAAAATAGATAGAAATTAAATTCAGAAATGTATTTCTTTAAACAAGCCTTTAGCCCTCTCATCTTTTTCGCCTTGCAACAGATCAAGGTAGATCATAAGCACTGAGACACAAGAGTCAAGATCATGCTGTAGTCATCATCATCATTCTTCCACTTTTTATTGAAAGTCATATTGTGTCAGAGAGTACTGCTCAAGATACCAGTGGTGATAACTACCATCCTCCCCTTGGTTCTCCAGTGCTATCAAGGCATGTTAGTGTTGTGCCATGGATAATATTGGCCAGTGCTGGGATGTCTGCCTGCCTGGCAGCAGCATCGTGAGGCTACAAGGCTGTGTTCTTGCAGATCTGTAAACACTGGGCTTAGTGGAGCCAGCACCTAAGCTGCAGACCAGGGTCTATCAAAACAAACCACACACAATAGCCAGGGTTTGTCTTTGTGTCAGCAGGGATAATGGCAGGGGTCGAACGTCCACTAAGGGAAAGTGAATAGCCTCTTTTTGAAGTTCCTAATGGGATTTATTTGTCTCAGGGTTTGGAAATAAGACTGAATTGCGGTTGCTGAAGTTCATGAAGTCATCCACCAAACAGTTCTGCAGATACAGTTGGAATATGCCGGCTTAACAATATATTTATATTATGGCTATACAGCTTCAATCGTAATATCAGCATTCTTGTGAAATCAGCAAAGACCAGCTATGTGGACGTGACTTTGACACTGAACGGAAGTGAGGCCAACCAAACCCTGAGCCAATAGTAACTTAGATCTCCCATGTCTTTCTTGGCCTCCTTTGTTGAGGTATACGGTGCGAGTCACAATCTTACTGTACGTGCTGCAGATCACCCTGATATGACCTCATTTTCCCCCAGTTTCAAATAAGAGACCAAGCAGTGGCTGTCGGCGCTGAACCTGGACAGAAACAGGCGAAGGGCAGAACTCCTCATACTCGACTTCACCGTGATATTAAGACAAGGAAGTTCTGCATTTGAAACCAATCTGTTACCGTGAAGTAGAAGGGCTTGTGACACATTGTTTTTCGACTAAGCCATGGGTTTTCCGCCGCAGGGACACAAACCAGGCTCAGATATTATACTCCCACCATGGGTAAACATGCAAACACAGCGAGCCACTGCTCCGCATGGTACAGTACACACCGGTAGAGACGGCACAAAGGAAGGTGCATGATTGGTGTGTTTGACAGAGATCTGATAAAACCATAATTGGAGCATGTAGAATGCATATGTTTTTCAGTCAAACAAAAGCCCCGGTCACGCCATAGAAACTGCCTCTCAATGTTTTCATTGTCTGGCAACTGAGAAAAGTAAAGGAGAGGGTGACTGAAACCTCCAAGTCAGACTGAGTGTGTTTAATGTGTGCAGAAGGGTAGCTTTGTGTGCATGCGTCTGAGTGCGTGAGTGTACTGTGATTGTGTTATGTATGAGAGTGGCTGAGACGAGGTGAGGTTGTACGGTCATGGAAGGACAAGGCCCATTGCTATGTCGGGTAATGTCTGCTGGAGCTCCAGACCTCTCAAATCTTATCAGATCTCAAAGTGCTTATTTGTTCTTCGGACTCAAAAGCCATAGACACATTTTAACACATTTTCTCTTGGAAAGAAAGTAGAACTGTTTTTACAGAAGGTCAAGGTTCTAGGTTGGACAATGCATTTCAACGAAATCCCACTTGCAGGGACTGAGTTAGCGCGAAACATTGTTTAGCATTTTGTTGCAGTTTCTTTCATTTATGTTGATGCCACAAAAACTCTTTTGCTTTCTCAGCAAGAAGAAATACCAATGCTTGGTTGGGCCGGGCTGAGGCAAATGAAAAACGCGTGGTTTTCAACAAATTCTTGATCAAAATCCAGAACTGCTTGCATCTGTCCCCTAATTTCTATTGATACAATTAACAATTGTGTTGCTTACACCAAACACTCCCCTCATATCTCCCTAACAAGCAGCTGAGACTCCATAGACCTTGAGCACATGAGTGGGTCCAAGACCTGCAAGGTCTGGCAGCTGCTCTGCCTGGCTCTTAGTCTCTCTAGAGAGCCTTTTCCCCACTGCAGTACCAGGCCCAAGTTGCTAACCCCCAGCCCCCACCCACTCCCCTCACCACCCATCCACCCACCCACTCCTCCACCTCCAACTGGCTCTATTTTGCTATCAATGACGTCACCTCTGTCAAGGCTGTTGTCTTTCTGGCTGGAGCTCCAAACAGCTGATTCAGGGAAAGTCACAAAGTGTACAGGAGATCTGACCTTCTCTCCTGAGACAAAACACATAGAGAGGCGCTAGCTCAACAGGATGGAGACGATGGGGATGTTAGCTTGGAAACAATAACAACGCCTCTGGAACTGCAGAAGAGATGAGGCTAGGTTTTCCAGAGTCAGACGCCGAGAGAGGGGCAGTCAGATGTTTAGACTGTGGCTAGTTCTGTGGCTTGAGTAGATGAAACTCACCGCACGTTGATCGATGTTCAGGCTCAGTCTTTTTAGGTGCATATAGCTAGTGGTAGCGATGAGGATGGGAGATACAGATCCATTTAAAAGCAAAGTGAAATGCAGCTACAGATGGTCTCTTAGACAAAATGTCTGTTACACTGCACTTTGCACTTTTTGCACTTTGGAATGAAATGGATCTCCTGCCTGAAACTCAGTTTCTGTGGTCCAGTGGTCAAATTGTAATTGGAATCAGTTGGTAAGCGTGTTGAATTATCCACCTCAACCTTATCTGGTTTAGTCGTCTAATGGCTTTTTAAACACTTAAGTTTTATAGGTGATGGATGGTGGGCTTATCTGACTGCTGGCTCTTTCCAGGAGGGATTCCTTGACGTGGGCCCAAGAGGGGCAGGAATAACCCTGGCTCCCTGAAGTCCCACAAACACTGGAGCTTTCCTACACTGATTATCTTAAAGATATTCTTTGAGAGTTGGAGAGTTACCTGACACTTGAATGCCATGTAAAATAAAATTAGCTGAGCCCTACTTGAATATTATTTGAGAAAATCTCCCATTTGATCTCCTTGACCAGTTCAACTTTTATTCAGGGCAACAACAAACTCCAACCATAGAGCTTTTAATTCCTATCTGCAACGTATATTTTGGGTCTTTGTGTTGAGACAAGGCATGCAACAATATATCACAACACAACTGATGCAGAAAGAATGCATTGTGAAGCCAAAAACTTTGGGATTGGGAAAATTGGGATATAATTTATAGCCAACATCCAATACGACTAAGCAAAACTTACAAATGTACAAATATTGTAAATTCATGCAGCAAGAAATTGTCCTCCTCATTCACTGAATCCCTCATCTGATATGACTAACAACTTGAAAAATGTACAAATTACCCTCCTAATCCACAAACAATATACTTAGCCTTAAAAGTTTTTCATTAAAGCTTTGTTTTAATTTGAACTCCATATGATATCATAACAATCCCCATATCATATGTCATATCCTATTATGAAATAACCACATTGTTACACCCAAGGTTTTATTTTCATTTATTTAACCTTTATATTACTAGCGTAGCCCCACTGAGATCCAGGCTCTCTTTTCCAAAGAAGACATGGCCAAGACAGCAGCAGGACAATTAATTACAGATAGAGCAACGTGAGAAACATTTCATAATGTAATAACATGCGGCTTAGTTGATGCAAGAATGGAGCCAAAGTTAAGAGAATAGGTCAAATGAACTCATGTCAAACTGATATGAAATCATGACACTAGTGATAAACTGGAGCTGGAGCGCCAGAGAACTCACAAATACTGATAATAATTCAGATAGAAATGTCTCCATCTTTCTCAAGACAATGACTAGCCTACGTCCATTTCCCAGTAGGATGTACTATACATGGAATTTAATGATCTTACTTTTTACAAGTTTGCGAAGTGACACCAAGCCAAGAGCATAAATACACGAACAATAAGCGTACACTTCTACGATGAGGAGGAATGTATTTGTCACTGACAGTGGTCCATCACATGACGCTGACAGGGTGTGTAACTGTGCTGCAAACCAGGCAAGATTGTTAGCTGCCTCCAATCCCCGCGGCAAATCCTCCTCCAACACACACATGCACACACACACACACACACACACACACACACGCAAACTCAGGCAGGTGAGCAGGGCGTTCCGTTGTGGGCGAGCCGAGGACGCAAGGACGGTACATGACCAAATGACAAAGGTTGCTTTTACACCTGTCGTGGCCCGTTTAATCATCTACCACTCCAAACAGCCTGGCCCAGGAGTCTGACGCTCACAGCCTCCCAGCAGCCTTTGCTCCTGCTCTGGATGAGCTGCCATTGGGTAGAAGATAGAGAGACTCATGCAGGCATAAAACTTAACTGTGTCTTCCATAAAATTAGTGTAAATAGGTCAAAGTTTTAAAGGCTCAAGAAAGACATGGAGGAACTAATCAAATACAGGAAATGACTTTCACAAGAACTATAATAATTTAAGTATTAGGAGTAATTTCCTCTTCCTATACAGTCCAGTCCATCTCACAAGGTTATACCTGAAGAAAGAAGTTTATTCATGTGTTGAGATTCTTACTTCAGTTTGAATATAGGAGTTAAACTTGGTGGCAAAACTGCACAAACAAAAGCTCAAATGAGTTAAAAGGCTGACTTTTTGTTCAAGATGACCGTGCATAGTGTTGGGTTTAGGATTGCTTGTATTTTAGAGTGAACTCAACTGACTTTTTTTTTAGACCCTTTTGATAGCTCTCACATCTCAGCGTGTTAAAGTGACATGAAAAGTGTGTAATTCCCAGATACAATATATATAAAGTTTATTAATGAAACAATAAATATACATGGGATCCACTGTTTAGGACTTAAGTTACCTACCATCCTTTAAATTGTGCTGTAATTTATTTGAATGTAGTGCATCAATCTTTTTGTTTATCAATTTTTTAAATGTTGAATATCTCATTTTGGAAACTCTTCATATGGGATCGTAAGATGAGACTGCTTGACAGATATGACTTTCCTGCTTCATTACAGGCTGCTCAAGAACAATTCAACCTTTTCTTATGATAAATATTAATACATATTGCATCATAAAAGTCTATCAGGCTTCTGAAATACTTCATCATAATGCTGCCACAAATAACAACAAATAACATGTCAAACACACAGCTCATTTGAAATATATGAAAAAAAATAGATTCATGCATCATTTAAAATACAGCCTACACTCAGTCTGCTTGATATATTTAAGTAAATAAATAATATTACTGTCATATAAGAAGTTTATCATCCTCAGCACAGTGAAATCCGATCTGTGAACATGTGAACATGACTGTAAATTTCTCTTGAAGCAGCAGTTCTGCTTTGGGTATTTTTCATGCAAAGAAATAGACCATTATGGCAGACATTTTCCTCCTACCCATGCATGTTGAAATTATTTTCCAGAATCAAAATAAGAATATTAATTTGCCAATACAATTAACAGCATAGCCACAATTTATTATCCTACTAAATACAATTTCAGAAAATGTAGTTCAAAAATGTAAGGGCATGTTTAAAATGATGGATTGTGTCTCCTTCCTGCATGTTTTACAAATAGCCACAGTCTTGTCCCATTAATCATAAATGTGACATCAGAGGCAGATACATACACTGTATGAAATTACTGCCACTGCATGTTACAAATCCATTCTGGCCTATATTTTCCGATGTAACACGCCATGTCGTTATGGGCAGAGAAATCAAAAATGCGTTTCAGCCCTCAGTGGCATATTTGAGTCACACAGTAATCCTCATATTAGACTCTCACACACGTTATTACCATCATTAATAACTCATTATAATCAGAGAAACCATATAGCCTTCGTTTAGTGAGGAATTTCAGTAGTGTGACGGTAAAGTCAGCATTATTCCTGAGCGGTGTTATCTCAATAATATAAAACATAACATCACTGGGCCTAGTAGCTGTATGGGCTAATCAGGAACAGGGTTGGAGGCTATAACGGGTGTTGGAGTGTTGGAGATAATCATTATCAAGTCGGTACATACGGCAATGACACCTGAAGAGGGGCGGCTATTATGCAATGAAAAAAACAAACATTATT
This sequence comes from Hoplostethus mediterraneus, assembly GCA_034670385.1. NCBI lineage: Eukaryota > Metazoa > Chordata > Actinopteri > Trachichthyiformes > Trachichthyidae > Hoplostethus > Hoplostethus mediterraneus. The sequence continues at coordinate 155,793 of JAXDDW010000197.1, forward strand.
GAGATAGGACTGATGGTCAGCTTGGAAAATCAATATAAAAAATAGATCCTTTTAACAAATGGAGACTTTTATATTTCAATTTGTATATGCTATGTCATAATCCTGAAATTACAATATCATACAAAATAAAAATAATGATAGTCTAACGAAAAAAAATATTATAATGTTCCTATATAATATCCCCATATGGAGTTACCTGTGGTATTCAATAGTTTATACTGACGTTATCATACTTTTCGATACTTTTAATCTCTATGCTATAACATCCCTATGATATTCCACTAATATTATTTCCTACTTATAGTTTTGCTGTGATATTTGTAGTATCCTTCTAAAATGTATTATAGAATTATTTTGGTATTATCATCGTCATCATTATTATTATTGTTTTATTATTAGTACTGTTATACCCACAATTATATGACATTATTACTATCATTTCAAAGGCGTTTTCCTAATAAATGTTATTATATTTATTTCTTTTTTAGATGTTAAATTCTAAAGAGAATCAAATTATATCAGTCTTTTCCCTTCAGCATTGTAGGCCTCACCAGCGTGTTTGACCGTTTCTGGATAATGTGGAGACAGGGCGGCGTCCTGTCACTTTTCCTCACGAGCCTCTCTGTCAGAGAGACACACTTTGGCATCACTGCGAAAACACTTCATTCATCAAGTTGGATCTGAGCAGACAGTAAAAAAAAAAAAAAAAAAAAAGAAAAAACAACAGGATTTTGTATTCTCGCACCTTCCTGACAACTGGCTCTCTGAGACTCCATGATTGGAGACAGTAGCGCATGGTTAGGTTACTCCCTCTGATAGGCGGTTACATCTCCAAACCCTCTCCGGTTCTCATGGGTGGCGGATGGATATGCCAAGGTAGTATGGTTTTATCATTAGCCTACAATAGAGAGCAAAGGCCAAGAAAAATACCAGACATTTATTTGGAAGCCAAAGCTTTATCACACTGACCAAATAATAATATCAAGTCAGTGCATCAGTTGTTCCACTTGTCCCCAAAAATGTAATCAATACAAGAAGGTTTTTTTTGGAAGTTTTCTGGCAAATTATATTAAATGCAGAGACTTATCTTTATTAAACCCCCATACACACACACACTCCTCCAATGCAAGAAAAAGAGAGGAATGTGGAGGGAGGAGAGTAACTAAATAACTAAACAAGGAACTCTGGTACCTAAATTCTTCAAGAGAGCTGGTAGCTGTCAAAAATAATAAACATAAACATAAGAATATTTACTCTTTCAGTCCACATTATTTGTAGTAGCAGTACTACAATTACTAGTAGCGGTAATAGTAGTACTAGTGTACTCTAATAGTAGTAGTTGTTGTATAGTAGTAGTGGTAGAAGCAGCAGAAGTAGTACTAGTAGTTGTGATAGTTTTAATAGTAGTAGTAGTAGTAGTAGTAATAGTAGTAGTAGAAGTAGTGATAATAGTAATAGTAGTCGTAGCAGCAGCAATAGTAGTAGAAGTGGTAGTAGTAGTGGTAGTAGTAGTACAAGTACTAGTATTAGTTTCAATAGTAAAGCCTGCACTCCTCGTTCTCACACTTTGTCAGAAAACACGACCTCCAGTTTACCCTGCAGCCGTATCTCCCATCCAGACAAAATGTAAATAGACACAAATACCTATTGAATTGTTCTGAGTGTGATGAACGGAGGACTATCTGTTAGCCTCTGTGAACACGGCAGAAGACCTGTAAATGAATGATTCAATTGACACCCCGCTACTTTTGATCATTTCACTCAGCAATGTATATTCCAGCTGAATGAATCATCGCAGTTCAAAGCGAATCCCTTCACAACAGCAGAGGCGTGCTGAGAGTTTGTGCTCCTATAAAGCTGAAGCTATTTAATCCTAAATGAAAGCGTCTGACTTAAATAAACTAATTAGGGGTGATGCAGAATATAGAGAATAAACAAACAAACAAAACAAAAATGGTTTTGAAGGCTTTAGTCTATGAAATAATTCCATATTTGGTATACTTGTTGAAAAGAAATGATAAAAACGATCATAATGAATAAGGCCTATTTTACTTTTAATTACGCCTATGCAAATACCCAATTTAATTTGTTTATGATTCCCTTTGAAAAAACAAACCTTGGATTAGTTGATAACGGCTAAACGGTTATTTTCTATACGCAGTGGCTATTTATCATAAATCAAGTTCAATATATGCCTTTGTTGTTTAATTTACTGATTTATCCATATAGCACCTTCATGTTGTTGGCCTAATGTTAAGTCCAGGGTTAACTTATAAAGCATAAGAATTTAAAACATATTTGTTGATAGTATTATAAGATCTAAAAGTCAGCAGAAAGTTCTGCATTAATCTCAGTTACTAAATTAAATGAACAAAAATTGTACAGAAAGGCAGCAGCTACACAAAACATGTTTTCTTCCATCTCTGCCAACGCATGCTAAACTAAGTTTAGACTTAGTTTAGAAAGCATAAAAACAGATTATTATTAAGTGCAATTGTTGAAATTCTGGGTGGTGTTGGTGTTGGTGGTGGGGGGGGATGGGGTTCAATCTCTGCCACAGCATTGTCAAGTAAAAAAAAAAAGGGCGAGCTTGATTGCATTTGCAAATTATTGTGATTTTTTTTTAGACGTGATCAAGTCCCTCCGTGTGATTGATTGGAGGAGTTTACAGGCTGGCACCCCCATCGTGCTTCCAGCCGCTGACGCTCCTCATGATTGGTCCGCGGAGCCTCTGGCAGCCGCGGCCAGCAGAAGCGCCTCCTCTCATAAACCTTGTAAGACCACAGTAACGTTTCCATTACCTCGAGGAGAAGCAACGGCAGCACTATTGCAAACTTTCGCGTCCTATATGGCACACAACTAGCAGGTACGTCGTAGTCTCATGTCTCTCTGTTTCCCTCGCTGTCTTTTTTTTCTCTCCCAGCAAAAACAGCTGGTAAAAAAACCCCCAAAACATCTGGTTTGGAGATCTGGTGGGCGCCGTGGTTCCGAGCGGGGACCTAAATCATCATTTCAGGGGTATTGTTTTATCACTCCAGCGTGCCTCTCTTGGCCCTTATCTGTTTTGAGTCTTATCAAGCGGTTATCTCTTTTGCTGTGAAGACATATTGCGTTTTGTTTCCTATCTGTAATGGTGTGTGTGTGTTTTGTAATTATGATGAGGCTATCGCAAGAGGGAGGACAGGGATTTGACACGGATGGATCCAGTGCCTCCTAAGAACGCTTGACGATAATACCGCACTCTCTATGGATTAGCTGCAGTTAATTTGAGCTACAAGTGATAGGCTACAAAGTCCGCGGTCATAAATCGGAATTAACAATCCGATTCATAGTTTATTACTTTGTTATTTAAATTGTCAACAAACCCAACACCAAGGTTGGATTTGCGTTTTCACGGAAAGGTATCAGATCTAAACTTGGTTAATTTCTATTCGGTTGCTTTTGGGAGATATTAGTAGTTCGGTTGCCCCTGATATCCTTTTGCCTCCCGTACTAAAATAACCTAAAATGTGTTATCCTCCTGACCTCCTGTATGATCTTGACGGTCCAGACGCCTTTTTTTTATTACAGGGTAGACTACACCCTGACGATTTTTTATTAACCCCTACGGTGTATGGAAAGTGCTCCTGGATGGACCTGGGCGAAAACAGCTGGTCCATGGTCAAGCGAGAAGTGTCCAGCAGCCCAGGGTCACCGGCTGAACAGAACTACTTACCCGGTGACAGCAGGAGGGACGGTCCCACCTCGGATGAGCTGAGGATTCCGGCGCATCCGAGCGACCTTGACGCACTGGGGCTCCGACGCTCCGAGTGCAGACCACTACACTCCTACGTTCACTTCGGACACCATAACAACACCCTGACCACTTCGGAGGACATCCCACTGTTCACGGATTTAGACCAAGGCAGCAAACTCGTCCTCTCCGGTGGAGCGCACAAGGCGAGCTTGCTGGTCGACCCGAGCGACATGTACCAAACACTGGCCATCGCTGCAGCCCAGAGCCAGACTGGATATGATTCCTCCTCTGGTGGTTATATGCACTCCAGCCCCAACTCCCCGGTGTATGTGCCCAGCTCCCGGGTGGGCCCCATGATACCCAGCCTCTCGTATCTGCAAGCCAGCGGGTCTGCTCAGCCCAGCCATGCCGTCTCCAGCCACTCGGTCTGGTCACAGTCTACCCCGGAGAGCCCTTCTTACAGCGCCGGGAGCCCGCACGCCTCCAGCCGGTTCCACTACCCTCCAAGTCCACCCATGAATAACGGGACGCCCAGGGACACCGGCTACGGTAACACGCTGAATGTGAGCAGCAGAGACCAGTACGGCCTCTCTCGGCCCCTCAGTGGATCCTACCCCAGTCCATATTCTCCTTACGTTGCACCGCAGCTGTCCCAGTTGCCCTCACCTTGGACCGGGGGACCTTTCGATAACACGATGCTGCACACCTTGCAGAGCAGAGGTGCGCCCTTGATTCGAGGACCAAATGGAGGTAAGAAAAACGGCAAATTATTTTTGGCATAGTGATAGAATATTTTAAATATATATTTTTTGGGGAGGGCTGGAATAATGGTGAGAGAAAGCGATTCGACCAGCGGACCCGGGTTCGGGCCTCTATGTAGGCCACCATCCATCCTGCTGAAGTGTCCTTGAGCAAGACACTAAATCCTTACCAGTCCCAGGGCTGATGTTCCCTACCAGTCCCAGGGCTGACCTCTGACCTCCCTGTGGAGGGTAACGAAAAGAGAATTTCTCTACTGGCATCGATAAAGTATCACATTACTAATATGTTGTAATGGATGGACTTTTTAAAATGAAAGCTGAAGCCCAGACCAGACATGAATAAATGTTCAGATATTTGTGAGCGTATAGGCCTGTAACTCGCCCAATGTTTTAAGATGTTGAGCAATACATTTCAATATTCAAGCTATGAGCAGCAGACTAACGAAAATGTAATGATTAATTGTCCCTAACCACGGATATACTTAATCTAAACCTTAACTCCACATTCATTATCAAAATTAAATCTGCGGGTCTAATTCAATTAACCTCCTGTGGCACATCATGATCTTAGAAACAAATTCCCTTAACAATTAAAAACGTATAGATGTTTTTTTAATGTCGGCCTGTCACTGATTTCGGTCGTTCATTTCCATTTCAGATATTCTCGACGACATGGGGGAGAGCAGGGAGTGCGTGAACTGCGGCTCCATCTCCACGCCGCTGTGGAGGCGCGACGGGACAGGCCACTTTCTCTGCAACGCCTGCGGCCTTTACAGCAAAATGAATGGACTGAGCCGGCCATTAATTAAACCACAGAAACGGATGGTAAGCACGCGCTCAGGGGAGCACTTAACCACTCAATTTCCTGCCTAATTATTTCAAACAATGACTTGAGGTTATCGCCCAAGATATTCCTAGTCTATAGGCCTACACGGTTAAATGACGATAAATCCGTAGGCCACACCTTAAACTAAATGAGTCCATATTTGATTTTGTAATTTTAACATTTGGCCTGTAATGGGGAGCAAAGAAAGTGAAACGTCCAGAAATTCATTTGGACGTGAACATTCCTATAAATATCACACCAAGGGGAGCATTCATTTCCATTTAATTTAGCACACTGACCAAATAATAATATCTTATCAGTTACTGCTCTAGTTGTCTGAAATTTAGTACGTTTTGGTGGCAAATTATATTAAATGCAGGTAATTTGTCACACTTTAAATGGACGAAATGACGGCACTGATTTTATTTGACCAGCACTTGGCACAAATGAGGGTCATTTATTGCACCTAGTTAGATCATTCAGAACTGTCACACGTAAACTTCACTCCGGGTCCAACGAGTCCGCTAATGTTCCTGGACGACTGCAGGGGAAATTTGTCCTGAACGCGGCTTTTCCTGGCGCCAATTACTCACAGCATTGCGCACAGTTTTTACCAGACAAACGGATGCCCTGGCAAACCCCATGACAATGAACCCCCCTGCAAATAATCTCGCGTAAATGTCAGTTAAATGGACCGCATGATACTGACAATATTATTGTTAGGAAATAGGGTGTAGATACAATCATAATTAAACGAGTGGAATCGCGCCCTTCATCTTAAACGATTTATTAAGCTTTTGGGTGACAGCCAAAGACTCCATTAAGTCACGTAGGCCCAAGACATCTCTGGATATCGTTTGCTTGCTCTGAAATGCTCTAGTTCGATGCTGTTTTTTTAAAATTATATTCATCAACTTCATGCACTGTTACCTTCACCAGTCATCATCCAGAAGAATCGGCCTGTCCTGTGCCAACTGCCAAACCAGCACGACCACTTTGTGGCGCAGGAACGCGGAGGGAGAGCCGGTGTGCAACGCTTGCGGGCTCTACACAAAATTGCACGGGGTAAATCAAACATTTCTTTCGCCCGTTAAGCCTAATTAATTAATCTTTATGAATAGGTCGAAATCAGTAATCATTCAAAAGTATAATTTCTAATATTTGTCAAATCTCCAGGTACCTCGGCCGCTCGCCATGAAAAAAGAGGGAATCCAGACAAGAAAAAGAAAACCGAAAACCATGAATAAAACAAAGGGGTCCTCTGGTAAGTTATTGATAATTACAGATCAATGCTAGGCCTACGCATGTGGGTAACTGATAGCAATATTGTTTTTCATAATATGATCTCAACAACATTCTCTTATTTTTTTTAATAGGAAATAGCACCGCTATCCCCATGACTCCCACGTCCACATCTTCATCCAATTCCGAAGACTGCTCTAAAAACAGCTCTCCCTCCACGCAGGTGTCAGGGGTAAGATTGTTTTGTTTTCGTTTACTTCTCAAATGAAAGTGTCACATCCTCCACATGAATCAGTCAATTAAATTATGAATATTTGGCACAGGCCTGTTCCTTTGGCCTATTGAAACCCATGACCTTTCAAAGCCACAGGGCTTGTTCATTCCAAATGTCATCCTTACAATTGCTTATTTTAAACTTTCTACAAATAAAGCTGCATTACAGGCCCGAATATTGTGTTATGATAAATTGAACAATATTTGTAGCCTTTGCTATAGCCAGTAGGTGTTTTTCTGAAAGGATCACACGGTGATTCATGCTCGAGGTGGTGACTGTTGCTCATGAACATGTCATCATGATATTACAGTAAGATGAGCTTCAGCCTATTTGGTGCTCTCTGGAATTGTGTAATGGAAGTAGCATCAGTCCGAAAACCATAAATGAATCATATTCCAAATTAACAATGTCCATTTGTACAAGCTATATATATTTTGAAATACAATTAATAACTGAGAATTTTGTTTCCTCTGGTGTTGCAGGTCAGCTCATCTGTGCTGTCCAGCTCAGGGGAGGGAACAGGCTCTGTCTCAGCAGTGAAGTACCCAGGACAGGATGGCCTGTACACCAGTGTGGGTCTGTCCCAGCCATCAGATGTAGCTTCCTCAGTGAGGGGGGAGCCTTGGTGCCCCATGGCACTAGCTTGAGCATCTAAATCTGCGGATGGCAGCAATCACCAGCCCCTCTTTCTGGATGTCACATGTTGTGGAAGTATTTGGTAGCCTCAGGCAAGATCTGTGTCCTCCTTCACAGCTGATGCATGGAGAGTTGGACAGAGCAAACAAAGGGTGTGACAACCTTCAAACACCCTGCAAACTTGAAACGCACGTGGAATATTTGGGATTGGTTTCCAGAATGGTGTGGGGATCTTAGTGCCTTAAAAACAAAGGGAAATTCCTGGGACAAGGCCAGATGATCTCTCAGCTGGCCTGCTGTGGATGGTTTCTGGACCTGCCGTGCACTCGATATCTCTGCCGTTCATGGCAAGGAATCAGATCCTGGTTCTTAAAACAAGGCCAATAATGTACATAATGGTATGGATTTCCTCTCTGAAGAAAAAGCTGTTGATTGGATACCATATCCTCGAAGGACGTTTAGATCTTTTTTTCTTTCTGCAACTGGAATCAAGCCAAACTACCAAGACAACTTTCATGAATCAAAAGAAAGTATTTATAAATCTTCCATTGATGAAAATATGGCTATGATTGTTAATAAAGATATAAATATAGAATAGAAGTTAAAAACATTTCTGATGTCTTCTTTTCGAATTGTGACTTTTTCCTGTTGAGTGGTTGTTAGTAGTACAGTAATTTTGAATCTGCACATGTTTGCCACTGAAAGCTCTTACTGTATTTGACTGAAACTAGTTTGGTTTAAACAGGGTATCAATGACTATGGCATCACATGTCATCTAGTGTTTTGTTTAATTATTTACTAAAATTTGCAAGTAATCAACTCCTTCAGATTAATTATGATATTAAAACATTGTGAATGTTAAGGTACTATTCTCAAAGCGATGGTGGACTAATTTTTCAACGGTGAGTAGAAACGGAGCAGAGCTGAAAAACATTTTACATGTAAAACTATTGGATGGCTTGTTTGAACAAAGGACACCCAGAATATATTTAGGCCTACTGAAGTTTTTGTTACAAGACATAAACTGCAAAAGAGGACTGCTGGCGGCACTACCTAACAGATACTGTAAACTGTATACATTTAACAATGCAAGCATGCATTGGACATTTTTTAATACTAAAATTAAACAAAAAAACAACTCTGAACAATTTATTGTTACTTTCACTAAATTATGTTATTCCCAATTGAGAAAAGTGAATTACTTCTGATGTAATGGCCTCATCGTTTTGGAATTTGAAAAGGGGGAACTAAAGGAAGATCACAGTTTATACTCCATTACAATGTGTAACAAACTATCTGTAACAAAACGTTATCAAATCCACAAACAAAAATATTTGGTAGCATTTTGTTCATGCTAAATTCACAGCAGAGTGAGTGACATTCAAAATGAAAAGTTTGAGGGCAGTTGAAAGTATCACGGCTTTCCACCTCTTGAGTGTTCATGAAGAGCTATGCTGTATGTCTCCATGTCCTCCAGCAGGGGTGTGAGTGGAGCCTCAGAAAACCCCATTTCAGGGCCAAACAAATTCCTGGGCATCCTGGGGAGTGTCCGTTTGAATCTGATGAGTTACATTGTGAAACTGGTGTAAAGAGCTTTTTTTCACAACTCGCTTCATCCAAATAGGGCATGTCATTCTTCTGGACTTATTTATTTTTTGAAATAACATGTTTATTTTAACATCGTTTTCCTATAATGCTTGGGTTTTGTATTTTTTTTTGTTGTTGTTTTATTTTTGAAACATTATAAAAAAAATATTTTATTTAAATTCTTTCAAATAAATTGTTCTGGTGATGCAAGTGAATTTGGTACAGTTACCCTCTGTTTTAAAGAAATGGAAGTTGTGTAAAGAACCAACTTCATTATATTGATAATATCACTCCATCAATAACTCCCCGTAAATCTGTGATTTAACGAAGCCTGGACAGTTTCAGTTCTCCAGATGTTTTCATGATTGTAAGGACGGTAAATAAATAAAAAAAAGCATTATGTCAACAGCTAATGCAAGGCCAGGATTTTCCGGGAATTACTGCACATGGAGTACACAGTGGCCAGCGTGTTCCATTTCATACCAGGAAGGCAGAAATCACACCTTGAGAGAAAAGAGGGTGTTTCAAATCAGTAGGTGCTTGCAGGTTTGGATCTGCAGCATTTTCTGGGTGTGTTTTTTTTCCACACTGTGCTTATATTTGATTACAGCAAGCCTTTATTCAGGTTTTTTTCTTCGCTACCGGCCCCTGAAGGATCTCAAAGCACAATACACTTTCCTGTGTCCTTTTGAACCACAAGCTCAAAGTACCTGTCACAATGTTTACTGTACTTAAGCGAATATGACCTATGAGTAATACCACCAGCAGAAGAAAAGATTTTAGAGATGGTGAGATTTATGTCCGGGCTTAGTGTTATCTGTCTGCTCTTCGACATATTGATTTAGCTGAGTTTATTGAGTGTTGAGGAATGTGCTACACTACACAACAGCCATATAGACCATTTGGAGATGAGCGTTGTCATTGCACTTCTTTCTCTTAGTCTCCCAAAAAGGTTGTTTGAAATGTGGAATCATTTTGTTCTCAGTGTAGACGCTGCCATTTTCTAAAAAAAACAAACTGTTCATAGTTCAAGGACTTCCATCACAAACTTTTTCATGTTGCATGTTGCACTAGGCAAATAGGAACTATTGTGTTCATTTACAGCTAGATATTGTTTGAGGTGTTACGTAAAACACAATTTGTTTTAGCAGACCACCGGGAACTGAACAGCTCCATGTGCTTCCAAGCTGATAAATTACAAACCTGCCTTTAGATATGTAAATCTAAACTAGTGTTAAACTCGAACTACGAGCAAATATTTATACATTTCTGAATTTATGAGGTGGTCCTAGCTTGGCACTGTCTGACTGGTATCCATGGTGCTATAAAGGACGAAATATAAACACAACATCACAGAGGTCCTCCCTCTGCTCTCTGTGGATAGATGTGCGCTGGGTTGAAGGCCACAGCCACAACAGTGGTCACACACATTAAGGGATCAAAATGATACAAATCATATAAGCTTAGAAATATTATAGAGTGAGATGGAGAGTGGTGCAATGGGCTGATGATATTTACCACTCTGTACTTTGTACTACAGCATACTACTCGTCATGCTGTCCAAAAAGTGGGAGAAAAAAAAACTGAAGAGATGGCTGAGAAGGAGGGGAGTATATGAGAAACTAATGGTAGGGGAAGAGGTGAGAGAGAGGAGAGGGGGAGAAGACGAACAGAAACAACGGCCAAGAGAGAGACAGAAAAAAAGACAGAGAGAGGGAGAGAGATCAGAGTTGAAAGTCCTCCGAAGGTAAACAACACAGGCTAGCCCAGCAGCAGCAGCAGCAGCAGCAGACCACAGGCCCCAGGGCTGTTTGGCCGTTGGGCAGCAGCACAGTGCAGCACAGCGGCTCCCCTAGGAGATGCCCGTTGATCTTTCCATGTTGCCTTTCAAAGGAGAGCTCCGCTGGCCCTGCCTCCGGAAGAGATGGGATCTCTGACTCAGCCCTTTTGGGTTTCCTCGACAGACATGGGGGGGGGCACATTCTGAGAGGAAAAGATTTAAAAACATCATTATAGCCGCGCTGCCTCCGGGGTCTTTCTAGTATTGGAATACCAACAAAACACGTCTTAAATGGAAAGAGCATTTGTGTATGTAATCGGTGGGAGACCTTTTCATTTTTCGATTGTGTTCCCTGACTTACCATCGCTTTGCCAAGTCCACATGTAGCCAAACTGTGCCATTCAAGACACGTTCACACTTGATTTTTACAATTTCAGTTAGCTTTAGCAAACAATATCACAGAAAAACGTCACAATTCGTTGGAAAAGAGGCACCTCCCCCGCACCAGAGTCATAAACTCTTACAGGCTTACTCATAGGAAGCTATTATCCAGAAGGGGATATTAAAACAACAACAACTATTCATGAAGTGATGATGAGAAATGTTGCTTTTTTCCTTAACTTCCCCTAATAACAAAACAATTGTAAGGAAACTGTTGCAAAACCCAAATCATAATGCAATGTTTACTACCATACAGTCTAGCTGTTACGTCACATAACTTCTATTTCAGTCGATGTTACACATTACAGAAATAGTGGGAGTGAATTCATGTAAGCTTGGGTGTTAGATAACAGATCTGGTGGAACGAATGAAAATCACAGGGTGGGACACAAGCACAAGTCCTTGGCCTGCTTGTGTGTGTGTGTGTGTGTGTCTGTGTCTGTCTGTCTGTTGTAAGGAATGCCAGGAAGTTGTAGGGAATGAGACTTTATGGGAGGAGATGTGCTTGAAGGCTGAGAATAGAGGAAAAGACAAAAGAAGAGAGCCCAGTTACGTGGAAAGAGGAAAGGTGAGTATTAGTCACGACTGACAAGCTACGACTCCGTGACCTGCAGAGAGAAAGCAACGTCAGTTTTCCAAGGATGGGCTGTCATGCTCAAATGTCAGTGTGACGTGTTTCCAACCTTCAATCCTCAAAATTAAAAACATGTCTTGAGGTGATCTTATTTTCTGAATAGTTCATGAGAATGTAATTTTTCAATATCCAGCCATGTATAATGGAGACGACACCTTCACTCTGAAGCTACATGAGTTAGTGTAATGGACATGTGGATGTTATTCCATTTCTGGCTGGATGGAAGTTCATGTATTTATTGTTTGGAATATTTCTTTCCCCATTATTCACACTCTTAGTATCCATGTTGTACCTTAAAACCTTCAAAAGATCATAAAACACAAATTTGATGACAATGTCACAATAAACTCCTTAATTTGTACATACGGTATTTACATTATGGTGCTTGAATCCAATGTCAGAGGTGGACGGGAATGCACTTCCTCATGTTGTATAATGGTATTTGATCGGAGGGTGTGAAAGTACATTTTTGTCAGCAAGCCACAGCTTCTAGTTTACTTACATTTTCACAAGCCAATTTCCTTTATTAATTGCCAAAGTAGTTTTTAGAATAATCACCGTATGTTTCCACTGTTTAACTTAGAGTTGTCCATCCTTCTTCAAATACTCTGACTGGATGCGGTCAGTTTTGGCATGTATTGGAGGAGAAAAATATTTTTTCCACTTGAATATTTCATCATCTGGCACTGTAGGTACAGTGTATTAAGGTCCATATCTCTATGCTGCAATAAGTAAGTATGAAGACAAATAAAAAGATGTTAAGATTAACGCCGGTGAGGAGATTGGTCACACTTTGTGTTTGTTTAATCTTTTGTTCCTTCTAAAGGTGCAGGCTCCTGGGAGTTTTTGCATTGAATGGCCACACACACACACACACACACACACACACAAACACCAGGTCACTGTGAAGGAGAGTTGTAGCTTGTTTTGAATTGCGAGCAAAGTGCTTGGCACAACCATTTCCTTTTCATGATTCCTCTCCCAGATAAATCCATAACAAAATAATATATTTTCAGTGTTTTAACAACCGTCTGTTGCTTGATGTGTAGAACGCAGGGCTTTCCCGGCCCATTTAACTCATAGACAGCTCACCTACATGTATCTGCATGTGTTCTGTTATGGATGGCTAAAAGAAACGTTCAGACTTTCTGTGCGTCTTGTTTTACCGTGCAAGACTTCTGACTGGATTCCAAGTCTTATTTTTTGCCCCTGAAGCTTGTTGCTCTTCAAACCTCCTTCCTGCTTGAAGCAATGCTACCAACTAAGCCCCTCTAAAGGTCAGTCAGAAAACATTACTGCCTTTGGTAGAAGCATTTATCATTTTATTTTTGGAAAACACGTTTAAAGCAGTATGCTGCAAGATAGAAATTGCATGCATCACTTCCTGTGCACCAGAGGATTTTACCTTGGAAAGACCTTGGAAAGACCTTTGCTAAGTGCCAAATGTAGAAAATGTCAAAACAGAGGAAGGGCTGTGTCATCAGAAAATTTGACTGACAAATAATATTTGGATATTGAAGATGACAGCAAAAAGGAGCTCTGGTGGACGTTCCAGGTTATGGCGCTTTACCTTTGGGTACCTTGACCCAACATTCCAACCACAAAGCAATGCTGCTGAATGCACCTCTCTTCCAGTCTGGTTACCAGTCAACTCTACATTCAGTCCGCTTTCATCTGTGGAAAAGCATCTATCCACGCCGTGCGTATTTACAAGCGCAATGTGAGGTATGCAACGTAAGATACAAAAGCCTGGCACAATTTGACAGTCAAATCAGCCTCTATTCCTAGACAACAATGACAGTTTTGTCGGGGAGAGCTCTGTTCCTCTGTAATGGAAAGGACTATTTCATTACCAAGCTCTCAGACTCAGGGTCTGTTCTTTGAAACTCAGCCACTAAATCATGTAACTCATTTAAGTATTTTCTGCCGTTGCTGTCCAAGGAATACTCTGAGATTCTTGCGAGTTCAGAGCAAGGTTACTTCTATCTCTCCTCTCCTACTGGCCCAACAGCCAGCCTTGTGTCCAAGGCGTTTTGAATTAAGTTCAGCGCTTTCGTGTATGGGAACCTGAGCTCGCCGCCAAATCCAATACTTCCCAGAGTATTTCTGTCAGAGCCCCAGCCTTTTAAAAACAAAACAAAGTGAAATCACAGCAGGCCTGTTTTAATCAATTAAACATATGTCAACAAGCAGCATGCTAATCATTCTCTCAACGGGGAGAACAAATTCTCCGCTGATGATGTATGAGCAGATGTCAATCAAGGTTGTGAAACATTTTACAGATGATACTGTCTTCAATTTTCGCTTTTAAATGGTCTGTGTAAGAGATTCCTGACCCGGTTTGTGAACATCTGCGGCGTACATGAGACGGCCGGTGTCTTTCTTCATCGTGTCACTTTGTCATAATCAAGTTTCACTGTTCAGATCTGAGGGGAGAGAGACAGAACAATGTGAGGTGAGGCAGAGAGGGATGGTCAGCATTCCCGTGTCATTACAACTCACAGGCAAAGAGACCAAAGACAAGCGTTGCATGGTGTGTGCCTGCATAGATGCACAGGCGTGTGTGTGTGTGTGTGTGTGTGTGTGTGTGTGTGTGTGTGTGTGTATTTCTTTGACTCCAGATGAAGCGGGAAAAGAAAACCATGCCTCCCTGACTGGTATCAGTGCTTCGGCTCCACGGCTCCAGTCTTCTGGAGGATCTGCATGGAGTCATAGCTTTAGTCACTTGGGTCAAGTACGGGCTATGAGGTTTGGTGGGATTTAACCGGCCCCTCCTTCCTCCCCAGAATGCAACGCGGTGTCCCAGACTTCGGGCCCACACTCTCTCAGAGCGAGGTATGCTTGTGTAAACATCATTTGGCTCACTGAAGTCTTGAAGTGCAATAAATTTTCATCTAGAGTTCAAGATAGCTGTGGAGCCACATAGCGGGGATGGAGGATAAAATGCAGGATGCGGCGGCCTGGGGGATGTGAGCGTAGAGCCCAGTGCCTGGTGATTGGATACCTCTCTTCTGAGACCTCTTATTAAAGCCCCCTGATAACGAAATGAGCAACCAGAATAAATCAAGGCTGACGCATGGCAGGCTCCCAACCAGAAGACATGGCCACTCACTGAAAACTCGCTGGCCACTAACGGTAGTGAAGCTTTTCTGTTTTTTTTCCCCCACCAGTCTTTATTTCCCCGTTCTGATCATTGCATTAATGGTCCCTTACAATTTTACATTACCCTTTTTTTTAATAATTATATTGAATTAAATGTAAACAATCATATCTATACAAAGCTAGCATCTTAAAGCTTGGCACAAGTGCATCCACAGTAGCGTATATTCCTAAATGTCTTACATGTGAACCCAGTGTCTGAGTATAACAACAGAACTGTTTCCTTACTCCCTGCAAAGGCTGACCAGGCAGACCCCTTGGCTGAGGCAACCAATTAATTATAGACGTGACTTTAAAACTTCCTGTTTTTCCCTCCTTAATTAGGCCAATCTGCCCGGTCGCTCTAAAGAGAGGAAATACCTCAAAATAGTTCACAATTTCAGCACATTCAATTATTTTGCACTCAGCGTAGATTGCATCGGTCGCGTTAACGTAAGGGGCAACAATGTTTGATCACAGGGAAATTGTGTCTGTCATTTCTTCCGGTTTCGGCCCGAAATAATGTGGGAATTGCGGGGAGAGCGGTGCCCGAGGTGGGCACGGCCTGTGCGTGGATTAGCAAGTACGTGCCCTGAGTCAGGCCCATCCAACATCAATCTCTGACTGAGATGTTTATTATTACACTCATACGGTCACTTATTCAGAGGAGAGAGAAAAAAGACTCTGATTTATGCCTCCACTGTTACCCTTTCCCGTCCTCATTTATGAAAACAAAATTCCAGTGAATTCCTGCAGTATTAACACTAAGCAGTTATGAGGGCAGGCATTCACTTACACTGCACAATTCAACTGTCTGACAACAGTTCACGTCCAAAGATATTGTGGTATGTGGTACAACATTGCTCTATAGTATTGCCATTGCCAAGTAAATTGAATAAAACATACTCTGCTAACAAACTGACCCTGACAGCAGACACACTTCATATCTCTCTTATACTAAATCTACAGCCGACGCTCCGGAGCACCAAGTCAACTCGGCTGTTATCATAAATGCACCATACTTGTTGAATACCTGCCAGTGTTTTCGAATGGTGCCCTTTTCAACTTTGAACTGAAACTCACCTCCAGGCCTCACCCTGTGTTTTTCACATGGAAACAGGAAAAAGGAGGAGAAGGTGAAGACTTAAGAGTGCCAACTAGAGCTGCAACATTTTAAAAGGGGGTTTTACCTTCAAAAAAATCATTAGCTTGGCCTAATTTAGACTAGAGCGCAGTGGGAGGTGACACATTCTTTCTGTTACTTTCTATTGTTCACTATTGTGGTATCTCAGAAGTGTAAGATTGACTGTGATCTACTGTCAGGATCTAGTATAAAACATTGCCACACTAGCAAAGAGAAGAATATCAATTTTCGATTTCATGTTATTAACAAATTGATTCAATTAGAATTCTGTTTGTGTAAGAGAGAGAATAACTTTTATTTTTACTGTGAACACCATACATTACATTACATTACATTACAATTGCAACAGAGGTTTTGGTTAATATATTCTAAATGATGCTATTTCTGATTAATATACTTATACACAGTATATTATTAGGAGTTAAAACACGTCCTCGTTATGCTTCGACCTTGATCTTTTCATCCGGACGTCCCTTTTGGAAAAGAAGGGTCAGAGACGGTTCTTGAGGATAAAAAGCTTGGCCACAGAAACGTTGCCATGATTTGCTTTCCCACAGATTGAGAGTCAGAGAGGCTTTTTTCATTTAAACTCTCTTCTGTGTTATTACACTTTCAGTGACTGAAGATCAGAATTTCAGAAATTATAGCTAATCCTCCACTTGACACAATGGCCTGCACCCATGTTGAAAACCTTGAGACGACGTCTGTAGTCCATAGCTGCTACCTGTATTGTTTTGTGAAATTGGGACTTAAATAAAAAAAACTGTTTTAATAGGGATTTTTACCATGCTATAAAATCCCATTGTGAAAGTGAAGTGAACTCGGCCACATCCTGTCACCATCTGTCAAATGCTTGCTGCCAAACACGTCAACAGCAAAAATGTGCTTGTTGTGATTCGTTAATTAAAGCCAAGGAAACAAACCTTGAGGAACATTTGTGTCCTGCATGGCCTAGTTGGCAAATGCATTACAGGAGTGATGGAGAGATCCTGGTTTCAAATTCAATGGTTGAATTACAACAGTCACAATGGGTTCCTTCACAGATCTTAAATGTAAAGGGGCAGCAAACACTTGAGGATATTTGTATCTTTCATTTCTTTTTCAACTGCATTTGTTTTATCAAAGCAGAACCAAACTAATAAAACTCTTTCTTACATCGCCTCTCTCAGGTCACACTTTTTTTTGTTCAGTGTGTTTCTTGCAAACCTAGTGATGGTGCAAGGAGTGACGGAGAAGGAGCGGTTGCGACAGACGTGCACGTGATCAAAAACACAGGTCGTGCAAGAAGCATGAACCAAGCCGAAGGTACATCTGGCACGTCTGTGGCTCCCGCACGTCTAGCCACACAGAAAGCATGAACCTAAGGGCCGTGTGAGGGTGGACGGGTAGATGTGACATCATCACAGTGGAAACCCCAGCAGCCCTACTGGCTGTGCTGCTGGAGGCCCCTCAATAAACAGGCTGGTTATCACATCACTAACATTTATTTAACCCCTCTCCCCGGCGCGGAGGACGGGAAAAAGAAGGTGTTCTAGTTAGAGGGCTCGCAGGAGGAGGAGGCTGTTCCTGAATCTCTTTGGCTGACCTATTACATTTTCCTGACCTCAGCCGACACCCTAAACACACGTGACAACACAAATACACACTTACACCGATCGACCACAACATTAAAACCACTGACAGGTGAAGTGAATAATAACATTGATTATCTCGTTACATTGGCACCTGTCAAGGGGTGGAATATATTGGGAAGCAAGTGAACAGTCAGTTCTTGAAGTTGTTGTGTTGGAAGCAGGAAAAATGGGCAAGCGTAAGGATCTGAGCGACTTTGACAAGGGCCAAATTGTGATGGCTAGACGACTGAGTCAGAGCATCTCCAAAACGACAGGTCTTGTGGGGTGTTCCCGGTATGCAGTGGTTAGTACCTACCAAAAGTGGTCCAAGGAAGGACAACCTGGTGAACCGGCGACAGGGTCATGAGTGCCCAAGGCTCACTGATGCACGTGGGGAGCGAAGGCTAGCCCGTCTGGCCTACAACGGGCACGTGAGCGTCAGAACTGGACCATGGAGCAATGGAAGAAGGTGGCCTGATCTGATGAATCACGTTTTCTTTTACATCATGTGGACAACCGGGTGCGTGTGCGTTGTTTACCCAGGGAAGAGATGGCACCAGGATGCACTATGGCAGTGTGATGCTCTGGGCAATGTTCTGCTGGGAAACCTTGGGTCCTGGCATTCACGTGGATGTTACTTTGACACGTACCACCTACCTAAACATTGCTGCAGACCAAGTACACCCCTTCATGGCGACGGTATTCCCTGATGGCAGTGGCCTCATTCAGCAGGATAATGCACCCTGCCACACTGCAAAAATTGTTCAGGAATGATTTGAGGAACATGACGAAGAGTTCAAGGTGTTGACTCGGCCTCCAAATTCCCCAGATTTCAATCCGATCGAGCATCTGTGGGATGAGCTGGAAAAACAAGTCCGATCCATGGAGGCCCCACCTCGCAATTTACAGGACTTAAAAGGATCTGCTGCTAACGTCTTGGTGCCAGAGACCACAGGACACCTTCAGAGGTCTTGTGGAGTCCATGACTGGACGGGTCCACGAGGGGAACCTACACAATATCAGGCAGGTGGTTTTAATGTTATGGCTGATCGGTGTACATGGAAGCACTCCCAGACCGACATACACAAGCTAACGCATACATACAAACTCACTCTCCCTCCATGCACGTATACACACACACACCACCGCCTCCATCAAAAGAACCAAAAGAAGTGTTTTAGTCTCTTCTAGAGACATCCCCACACTCCACTTAACTCCATTACTCTCCGTCTCCCAGTGTCCTGTCCTCCCATGTTTGGCTGTCTCCCTGGCTGAAAACATGACTTCACTAGAGGAAGGGGTGGGGGAGTGGCGGCGGTGGGGGTCTGGGGTCAGGGAATGAAAGGATGAATGGATGAAAGGATGAGGGGGTCCTCCTATCCCTGGATACCTCACAACTCCCCACCACACCAGAGAGCCCCGGTCACCTACCACCCCCCCAACTCTTTTCCCCTCTCGCATTAGGACCATGCAACGCAGCTCTCTCCCACACGTCTCCCCATCCCAGCGCCAGGCCCCGTGTTTTCTTAATTCATTATTTAAAGGAAAGAAATGCAGCCCATACCAAAATAAATACGGCTCTCTTGGATCAGACTGTGTTTCAGAGTGCGATATCTCCTCGGAAAAAGGCTGTTGTTTTAACTGGAGGAGGATGGGACTCTTTGGCTCTGGAGCGTGTCTGTCACTCTGTCTCCTTCACACAGCCCAGACTCGCAGCGACACTCGTATCGCGGGCTTGAGACCCAAATACCGCAGTGACAAATGCAGTGGGATTAGATTTATTGGATATCGTATTCCCTTTGGGTTTGTCTGAGGTTTTAGTCTTTGGGGTTAAGCGATCACTGGGCGCGATTACACTAACGCAATTTTCATATTTCATGCACGATGTGATTAGACACTTATCACTGTTATGAGCAATTTATGAGTTTGACAGCTGACACGTTTTCTCGTTTCCTGTTGGTTTTTGAGTAATATTTGGAGTATTTCATTTTATATTTAGGGATATTTATCAGTGGGATATGAAGATACATACTATAAAGTATTATCCTGCATACACATGTCCTTTAGAGCCTTTACCTTCAAAGTCATTGCTTTAACTTATCTGGTTGAGCTGACATTGACAATAATGTATGATGATTGTGGCCATAAGCAATTATTTTAAAATCTGCCTACTTACAATTTCTTGCCGTTCACTTCAGAGAAACTCAAGCACTTGTCACTGAGAGTCTTTAGCTATCTCGAAGCTGCCTCACTTCGGGTGAGGTCTGTTAAATGGCCAATTGGATGCTCTGTCAAGCAGAACCTTCCTGTGACCCTAACACACACGCACGCACACACACACGCACACACGCACACGCATGCATGCACGCACAAACATTTACTGCACTGGCACAGTCTAGCACAATCCTTTCCTAGGACATCAATAGTTTGTTTATAATTAGCCCTGGCACCTCTTGACTACTTAGAGAGAGTGATTGTTTTTGAAAATGGCCCCTGGGGTCCTGTTGACTGATTGGCCCGAGGTGGCTGGGGGGGGGGGGGGGGGAGAGGGGGGGAGAGGAGGGCGGGGGGGGGTGCGTGCAGCAGAGGGTCTGTTGCTGGCCCACAGTTGTAGCCTGCATTCCACACAAGCCGCTCTGGACCCACGTCTGACAGCCACTCCGATAATAGCCCCGTCAGATAGACTCGTAGGGGCGGTGTGTCTGAGCCCTGTACAGAATCACTCAATTAGTGGAGCAGGAGAGGCAGCGGGAGAAGGAGGGATCTGCTCTGAGAATCCCTTTGTTCTCTCCCGCAGCCCACGTTAGCAACGCACAGCGGTTCAGAAACCAGCGGGAGCTCAATTAATAAGCACCGGTGTTTATGCCGAGAAGTGCGAGGCGTAAATACAATTTGTGTGGTCTCGAAGCTTACTCTCTTCTCTGTTGGTGGGATTGAAGAAGTGTTTGTGTGTGTGTGTGTGTGTGTGTGTGTGTGTGTGTGTGTGTGTGTGTGTGTGTGTGTGTGTGTGCGTGTGCCCAAGTTCTCTTACTATTTACAGAGCATAACATCATCATATTCAAGATAACAGTCCACAACCTTAATTGATCCTTCACCTCACCTCAAATTTAGAGGAAACCAATTTAGTTAGTGTAATGTCAACGTGGTTTCAACTGAATAGTATCGAAGACCAGGACAGAACCTGCAGATCCATGGTGGTTTCAATGCATACTGCAGTACATGTAGTCCTGCACAATCCTCTTGTGTTTTTTGAGATGTTGGCATGTTGTATTGCTCTGCATACCTATTATTGACTAGCAAAACATAAAGGAGTCATGTTGGCTATTGCTTGTGATCAGAATCATACATGTGTAGCTAGCTAGTTAGCTAGCTAGGTCTAGGTTAAATCGTCTCCTAATTGCTTAGCTTCATGGTATCCACATGATCTTTTTAAATACAGCTATCCTGCAATGTTCTTAACCACTGGCTTTCAGAACTGATGTCCTGAGTACCTGCCCTTACTGCCCCCTGACTGATTGACTGACTGACTGACTACACAGTTCCTGACAGTACTAAGGCTACAGTCACACTGCAGCTGAAATAGGTCTACTGATGACACAGATAGGATGTTCTTAATCAGCAAAAAGCAGCATGGAGTTGCATTTTTTCAGTCCTATCTGACCCAACCTGGATACGTGGTACAAAACTGGATCCTGCGGCATGTGACCAACAGGTGACTTTTGTTTGAAAGCTCTAATTGTAAACCTTAAGTCATTGACCTGAGTCAGTTGTCATAATTGTGGCAGCTTGGCTGAGGCAGCGTTTGCATGGAAGGCAATGAAACAACAATGGAAAGAAATATGAAATAGTGAAATAGTCAACTTGATTGGTATTTGGGGAGATTCAATTCAATTCAGTCAAAACTTGAAGGCACATACCGTAACCAAAATATTATCACAACCAGCGGGAGAAGAACAGGCACAAAATGGATGGGATTGTTATTTTTACTCTGCACGTGTGTGTTTTTGACATACCTGTCAGTTCATATTAGTATTGGATGTACTGTAGGTTACATCGTAGAATAGATACGAACAGTCATCCAGAAAATCACATATGAGCAGTAAGTCAGAATGCCTCATAAACGTCTGCGGTGTGAATGAAGCATCTGTTACATGTTCTGCACTTCCTGTTTGATAGATTTGTTTCAAATACAAAGAACAGCATGAACAGCATCTCAGCAGTGATGGTGTTTGCTTTGCCATTTTTCACGAGCCACAATGGCACTTTTTGGTTTTAGCTTCAGCCGGCGTAAAGTCCAGACCAGGCCTTCCACTCCACCACCTCCTCCACCGGTTTCCCCCCCTCTTATATTTTCCTTCCCTGTCCTTTCCTTACAGACTGCCTGCTCGGCCAGCCTGCCGGCGACCCTTCACCTCTTGCTGACCCGTCACCTGCAGACACCCTCTCTGACCGCCTTTGATCCAGTGTTTACACCTATGTACAGTAGGGGTTAATCACACACCTTGAAAGAGCGACGTGGAATTCCATACAATGGGGCCGTTGGCCGGTGTTGTCTGAGGGGTTAGAGAGGGATTAGAGATTAAAGGGCAGTCGGTGTGTGAGGTAAATAGGAGAGACAATATTTTACCTACTCTACGTTTAGTCAGCGGATGTTGATGTCAACCGGCTTTCTTTCTACTTGATATTTAGTTTTGACTCAAAAGGCGAACGTTTCACTGGGACAAGATGAGCAGTTCATACAAATGTTGTTTTTATTGAGGCTACAAGTGTTTGGCGTCTTCTTGTTATATTTCTTTTCTGATTATCCACCATCAACGGCAAACTTTTACTAAATTAAACTCAAACGCAATAACTACAGTAAATATGGCATATCAGTCACAACAATGTTTTTCTCTCATTCTCAGAAGACAGGAAAGAGGAAAATAATCAACCTCAGCATCATCGATCATTTAATCTGGGAAATAACCCAACATTTTGCAATATTTATTCAATCTTGAATGTCCTTTGTTACAAAAACTTTCTTGCGCTGAGAGACGTGCTCATAAGAACAGAAAACATATTCCCTCGCTGAGCGCCGTGCTAAGGAATGGTACTGTTTAAATGTTAATTGAAACAAGACACTCCCTCAAGAACATGGTCATTCACTGGCTAATTGGAACTGAAACACATGAGTTATGTTAAAACAATTATGAACTTGTCCTCGTAAAAGCCCCCATTCATTTTCTTGACAGGACGAAACAAAACAAACCAGAGCGGTAGACATCCCCTCACAGGAAAACCTTTACAACACACCCAATGAATTGACGGCAAATGCATATCCCCAGACGTCGCTGATCACAGAAGATTCACAGCAAATCAATGCTCTCCTTCAGTGTGGACGTCGGGCCCGGTACGTCTGACTCTGACCTCCGTGCAGCTTCACACCACTCTCACTGGTGTCCAATAACAGGGCCCCTCATCCCCTGTAGTAAAACTGAACATCATCACTCTAACATAATGCTGGTCTTGGTTTGGTCTTGACCCAGATGTCAGACTGTAGAAAGTCCAATATTGTCGTGCAGCAAAAAAAAAAAAAGAAAAAAAAGGTCTTCACCCCATGAAGTTCCAGTGAAGATGTGTCTTAATACAGCAACTAGCCTGCCATGCTTTTTACTCACAAGGCAGACAGACGAGTGCATTCCAGGCATTGAGAGTAAATTGTGTCATAGCAATATCCTGAGTCAACATGTCAACATAGTCTCTCAGCTGTTTTTAAAAAGGGAGAGACGGCACCCAATATTAGATTTCTCAGTAGTTTGTCATTGAGGTTTTAGAAAAATGGCTGCAGTCTTAGTCCTTGCCTTTGTCATGTCAACATGATCTTCTGGTCTCTCTTCGATGGGCTACACTGCCTATAAGATACAAGAACCCTATATCGTTGGCATTGGTGAAGTTTATGGTTTGTTAATTTTTTTCACAGATGGTGCCACAATTATTAGTCATAATAATTTCCTCAGAAAAACCCAGAAGAGCAACAGTGAGAGCAGTGAAAACCTGGTTTCAAAGGGAATTGTGGAAGAGATTTCCTGGAAGAGGCATCAGTAGGAGTCAGATCCTGCCTGCGAACAGGCCTGGTTGCTCTTTGCACAACGTCTTCATCCCTCACTCCCACAGGAATCTGATGACAAACTAGGTTTAACCTCCCAGCTATGAGGAGCCGGGTCCAGCTTCTTATTGCTCTGGGTGGGGGAGTCTGCTCTCCGGTGAGAGATGAATTGTAGTAGTGGGTTATGATTCAGGGCAGAAGGAGGTATGGATTGATGTTGCTTCCCAGACACCGTGAGGTCACGAGCACCTTCAGTGATCATTGGAGACGCTGGCGTATATACGAGTGGTACATGGATGACAACTTTCTAAATCTCTCCCAATCAACAAGTAGCACAAAAGGAAAAGGCTCACCTGTAGATTTTTGAAAGATAGTTGACCTGCTACAATTTTAAAATCTAGCGTAAGGGAAAGGATTTTTAACAAATCTCATCCTGTATTTCTTTATTTAAGGGTGTTCACCAAGTTCTGGCCTCTGGCTTGCAGGAGGGATCCAACTGTAGCCAGTCAGTCCACCACTGTGCTAAATATACTCTCTGGAGGAGATAAAACTAGTGAAAGCTCTATTAGCTGTACTTCAAAGCGGCAGAATTTTCAATACGTCCCCCTGGCATTTCAAGTTGTGCCAGTGCTTTCATCTTGGCCCATGGCCCTTGAGGGCCCAGCACTTAGATGGAGTCAGGAAGTCATTGGTATTGCTTGACATTCTGGGATGTAGGAGGACTGGCCAGCTTTCACCCAAGGAGAAGATCTGTCTTTCTCTGCTCCATTGTACCAGTCATGCTCACGCCATAATATCTTTTGGGAGCGTTTATTCATCCAGAATCCTCTGATGGTGTCTGTTCGTCAGAGTTAATTTTCCTCTCGGCTTTATCGACTCTCTGGATTAACGACCTGTTCTTGAAAATGAGACAAGAAGAGATCCTATTGTATATTATCCTGCTGGGGAAAACCCTGGCTATATAAATAAATTAGGCTGCTTTCTCTAAACGTCACCACTTGGTGCCACCAGCTATCCTTTCACATGACAAATCATTTAGATTTCCACCCTAAGCGTTTCCTCAGAAACCACTCCACAGACAAAAGAAAAACCCAAAAGTGCTGATGCAGTGCGAAAGGATGGTGTTTTCATAAGTGGTCCGGCGTCTCTGTCACAAAGGCTGTCACACACCGCTATCCATTAGCTTTCTGCGGGACAGGGGAAGTTATCTGGGAGCCTTATTGTATGCTTGGCAGACCTGTGTGTGATGTGTGTGTGTGTGTGTGTGTGTTAGTGTGCATGTGTGTGTGTGTGTGTGTGTGTGTGTTTGAGCGTGCATGTGGATGTGTGTGTGTTTGCGGCGAGGTGTTGGGGAGCCCAGAGCTGTTGTCTCCAGGGTCCCAGAGGAAAAGCCTCGGCTCCAGGGGGGCCTGTCCTCCTCTCCGGCCCCTGCTGGGCTAGTGGGGGAAGCCAGGCAGGCGGGCAGGCCGGAGGATGGGGCTGGAGATGGGGGGGGGGGGGGGGAGGCGGGGGAGAGACGGGAGAGGAGGTGCTGGGCCGGCTCTTGCCCTCTTGCTGACAGGATCTGGTCAATGTCCTGCCGCCGAGGGTCGCGGCCCGGCTTACGCACACAAACTTATCTCCAGTGCATCTGCTGGGCCGCCTGCGCAGTCAGGCTGTCTCCACCAGCGGGCCGCGAGCGTTTTCCTGCTGGGGGTTAGAGGAGGATGGTGGGAGGATAGGGGGGGGTGGGGGGGAGGAAGGGAGAGGGAGGGGGGGGGGGGGGAGATGCAGAGGGAAAGAGGAGCGTGAGGGGGGACTCAATGGGAAACTGCCTCTGCAGAGGCCTGCCAAGTCGCTGAGCTATATGGAAAACACGAGCCGCCTCCAGGGTAACAGGACCACTTCTGAATTTCTACAAACAAAAATAGCTCTGATGTCTGGCTGCGACCTCTCGGTTCTCTGGCCCTCGTCGCTCTCTGCGCGTCTGTCACATGGAATTCCCACACGAATAACAAGCTCATGTTCGAACCTAAGCTGCCCACGAGAACAAGCTCATTTGCTCTACTGTTGAGCAGGAGGGGGGAAAAAAAAAAAGAACGACGAAATGCAATGATTGTGTGGAGCCTAATGTATTTATCATTCCTTCTCGTTTTTTTGGATGGAGATGACCTCGTGTTGACCAATTGCGCGGACCTCGATTGAGGTCCCATTGGTGAGCCATTTCATCATTTAAACAACACGCGTTCCAATTCTCATGACCTAATGCGTTGTAGAACGCCTGCTTGTGTTTTCTCTTCTCTCCCTCAACCCTTTCTCATCAACAGCACCGGAGAGCCATAACAGATTCACGTCTAGAAACAAAAGGCAGACAATTTGGAGTTGTTCTGACAAGGTGGTGAGACAGAAATGAGCTAGAAATGATTTATTTCAGGGGATATTAATGTATTTGTGTACCCAGATGCCATTTCTGATATAACCAACAATAGACTTCTCAGAAACTTCACATTTATTCAGTATTATTCAGTTCTACTACCTGATACAAATAGATAGAACTGGCAAAACTGACCTATTCTTACTTAAATTTAGATTAATCTCAGATCTATGGGTCAGTTAACCTTCAGGGTGAAAAAAACATCACGATTCTCCCATGCTAACCCTGCAGCCCGAGGACCTGCAATAGATTCTCCAAAGCCGACATGACAGCCCACCTGACACTGACACATGCGCACCTATAAACCCTCAGAGCTCCAACTCCCCTCATCTGCTCCTTGTTGGGCCCACCGTTAAAGCAAGACCTTTAACACAAAGGTAAAACCTCGCCATGGGTGT